>VZTV01040622.1:0-10384 GCA_013400875.1 Anhinga rufa | reverse complement strand
TGCAGAGGCACAGCAAGGAGCAGAAGCAAACGAGCAGTCACTTCTGCAGTAAAAAACAGGAAGAGCTTAAGCAGAGCTATGGACAGGCATAGAGCCGAAACCATTGGTTCTGGCAGCCCGCACTTTTTCAGGCCCCTCAACGTATACCCAGACACTGGCATGGCAGAGCAGAGGTACAGCTCGGCTAAGATGGAAAAAGCAAGCTCCAGGGATGGACTTTCTCAGGGGATCAGCTTGCACAGCAGAGACATCAACGAGCTGGTCCAGTAACTCCAATTTTGACTCTTACCCTTTGTGAAAGATGCAGCTATAGAAGGTGAAGACAGTACTTGCACAAGCTCCTTAAATGGCAAGATGAAGACAGAAAACCCTTACTGGTCTTTACTGGCTCAGCTCTGTCTGACTCCTTCCCCCAGACAAAGCACTAGGTGCTGGCACCGCTTCCACTGAGCTCACTCCTGCTTGTGATCTGAGATTGCTCCGAAGGACTGGAGAGCAGCAGCCATATGCCCATTTAGGAAGAGGGGAGAAAGTGGAATGCGTTGCGACATCTGCCTCAAGACAGTATAGATCTTGTCAATCAAGTCTATAGAGGGCTAGATAAAAATATCAGCCACTGCAGGCCTTCAGCAACATAACTGCTTCTGGAAGTGACAGGAGAAAGTCTAGTCGTACAGCAATTCCAAGCAAGCATTGAACTGCACGCTGTGAGGTGGCCTTCAGACCACTGCAAAGTACGGAAACTGAACTTCCGGCTCTCCTAAGGCTATGAGGATGGCATAGCTGGGTTTGAGCAGGGAGGGAAACTATCTCATCTGTCCAGGTGTCACTGGAGCAGCAGGATGCTGTGGGACCCAGACACTGCTGTTTTCTAGATGAAAGAAGCTGAAGCCACAGATACCAACTTAGGGTATGTGGAAGGTTTGGACGTCGTAGAGACTGTTGCAAAGAGCTGCCGTGCTCAGCATCCAAAGAAAACAGGCATCAGGTCACTGATTAACAAATATGTCTTTAAAGAAATCAAGATCACCTCACCATAAAATAGAAGTTTTGTCACTAAGGATTCAGCAGTCAGGAAACTTGCCCTGAAGCTGTGTGCTGAACACTCACAGAAAGACAGAGACACTTCTCTGGGAAAAGCAACCATCAGTACAGGTCCCCGCTTAGGGTACCAGATCCCACCTGGCAGCACTTTGATGTAAGAGGCCCATTTCTGCTCACCCCAACAGGGAGCTTCAACTGCATCGAAACACCATGTACAGCATCTCCACTTGCTCTTCACTGGGCAGGGTGCAGAGACCCTGTGACACAGCAAGCCCAGGCCAGCAGCAGCAGCATTTTTTCATCTGCATTTAGTTTCGTGCAGAAGAAGTTGAGACAAGGTAACACCTGGTACAGAAAAGATCCTGGGGGCAGGTACTCCCACCTCCACAGCAGCAACAGCTCCTGTGAGAGGCATGCCTCTGAGGGCCTGTATAGCCAGTAAGGAACTTGGTCATGCTGGAAGCCCACAGGATGCTCACCTGAGGGCAACTGTCACAGGAGAACAGCACAACAGTAGCCGCTGTCAGTCTAATCCTGTCTGGGCCTTGTTCCTTGGTTGCTGCTTGGAAGCCAGGCAGGTGGAGATTAGTCTAGCAGCCCATCAGCACCCACCCGGAACAGGAAGGGGAGAATGTCTCCAACCCTGTGAGATGCTGGGGAACCCTTCAGGCTGCTGCAAAGCTAGTATGCAAGACCGTACAAAGGTATTACAGCAGTGCAAGAAGATGAAACAAGGAAAACGTGACAATTAAATAAATATAAGCCTTTATTACAATAGAAAATAGTAAAATTCATGTTAAAATAGACTCTTGCTTTTGGACTGCTCAGAAAAGCCTAAGCCTCACTTTTACCTGGCAGTGCCCACCAGGGTCCTGATCCCTAAGCGACGAGCAACACACTTCTGTGCTAAGAGCCTCACAGCTCCTCCCACCCCAGTGACAGTGAAAGACTACAGACTACAGCAGATGACTGAGCCATGCCCTGCCAGGCAGGCAGGTAGAGGCTCTCTGTGGGGTTATTAATACAACGTGCCTCATCCCCTTGTGCAGTCAGGCTCCTGTTTGAAGCAGGCAGCTTTAGGGAAACCATGGACAAGAGGGAGGGGGAGGAAAAGAAAAAATAAAAATCAGCAGCAGATAATGGTAGCTGTTCTGAGACAGCTAGGGAGGCAGCAGATGCACCTGATAGAAAGACCACAGCACCCAACTGCCTCAGGCCTGCTGTTTGCCTAGTACCACTGCATGTCCCACTGAACATGCTCTGGCCTGGCTCCCCTCTTCTTTCAGTAACACTCTACATGACCCTGAAGGAGACTAGCAGACACTGCCAAGTTAAAACTCTGTGTAGCTTATGCAGTATTCCAGGGAACACCCTCCACCTCCTTCCACAGCCAGCCCAGTGCAAGTGAGTGACTGTGCAGTCTGGACCATCGTGCGCTCCCCTCCTCCTCACCAAAAAGGGCCAGGGGCAAAAGTAGTGTAGAAAGCAGAGGCCACAGGACAGCAAGGTCAGATGGGAGTGGGAGACACTTGTGCACCATTGCCAGCACAGCAGCACTCTTGACTCCAAGTCCTGCCTGCCTACAGCCAGCAAGCTCACTCCAGTCCCTCGTACACAGCCTTCCGTAGCTCGATCGAGAACATCTCCTCCCAGGGCCCACGGATCCACTCCACCAGCTCTACCAGGAGCTCAGGGCACTCTGTGCGGATGTGCCAAGTGCTCTCCACCTTCAGCACCTGGGAGGGAGGAAAGAGAGGGAGGCAGATGAGCAGGGCCTAGCTTCAAGGGCACTGATCAACCCTGAGCCATTATTCCCCAGCGCAGCTGCCAGCTCCTCCTAATTCCTAAGTGACATCCTCCTCCCTCTCCGCTGCCAGCAGTGGAAGTGTCCCTGCATGACTTTTGTACAGCAGCAATTCGCTGTGCTCCCCTGCTTCTGTGGTGCAAGGCCCCAGGTTAGGATGGGAGATGACAGCCCCAAGATGCTCTTGGCAGGAACAGGATCCGAGCACGATCCAGCCCCTAGCATCTTGTGTGCCCCATGACCCATTCCTGGTTACCTCATCATAAAGCATCAGCTTGATGTCACAAGGACAGAGGCGATAGGTTATGACATTGCTAATACTGCTGATTGGCTGCTTCTCCTTCAACTGGATGTTGCTCCTAGGAGGCGTTTCTGCCTCATGGTCTTCATCCAAGGAGGGCTGCACCTGCCACTGGTGATTCTCCTCCAGCAGAAACAGCATGCTTCGGGTGCTCAGCAGGGTCACAGGGAAAGCAGATGACCCTAAAAGGATATGAAGGAATAGGAGAGGCTTTGCTGAGAACCTGAGTCACCACAGAACCAGCTTTGCTTTCCATTCCTCCCCTAGGGAAATCCTTTCCAACAACAGTAACTGGGTGAACAGCCTTATCCAGCTTCCTGACTGAAGAGGGGGAGCAGGGTAGCTAAAAGTGGCTGAGTTTGACCAGCTAATCCAAGCTTGTTGCAGGAGTATGCATGTGAAAGACCACTGCCCAGCAAGCCTTGTCCAGCCTATGTCCTCACGTGAGGCAGGAAAAGACGCTTCAGTCCCTTGACCTCTTAAACAACACTTTACTACTCCTTAGTTAAAAGTCAGCAGCTCCAGCAAAAAGGCCGCCTTTTTTGGCCTGAATTCGTCTGGCTGCAGATATCTGGTAGTTGGAACAGAGAGCACACAAAGTTTAATATTAAATTGGTATGCGTCATAAGTATGGCAAGAAGCAAATAGTTTTGATAAGCTGTAGGGAGCATAAACATCATCCAGCTGATTTCAGTGGATGCAAAAGAAAAACACTAGAACTTGGGAGTAAGTCAGATGCACAGAAATAGGGAACCACTAGCAGAACTGGCTGAGGTCACAGGGGATCACAAGCTCCTACAGCGACATGTTGCTTTTCTTGTCACATCTCGCTCTTGGGAATTAGTAGGAATATCAGAAATGGGAAGTTTAATTAGTCTTGTCTACTTGGCAGTGAGGCCTCAGCTGGAACTGTGTCCAGTTCTGGGCATCATACTCTAAAAAAGGAGAAAAACCATAGGCTAAGAAAAATGCACTCTAAGTTCTCCCTCCCCCAGGCTATTCGTTCAGCTTGCAGAGACCAATAAACATACTTCCCAAAGATTCCTCCTCATTCTTGTTCTCTCATACCTCCCCAATGGCCAATGGTGAAGCAGGATGCAACAACAGTAACAAATTACTCAGTATGTGACTTAACAGCTAGGCTGATTTTTTCAGTGTCCCAAGCGAGAAAGACACTGGAATTGTTCACTGAAGACTCAGATCCCAGGATTAGCACATTTGGCCCTCAGCAAGCCCTGGGACAGAACTTGGTAGGCTCCAGCAGACTGCTTGCTCCTGTCCGACCATCTCAAGTTCCAGACACTTGGTTCTGTTTTCCCAAACCGAGGAGCCTTTCAGCTCCTCACAGAAACCAGTTGTGTGTATAACCCCTCGACTTCCCCTCAGCTCAGGGCAACGATCCAGCCCTTAGATTATTTACGGCTTCTCAGTGGCCATTCTGAGTTGTCACCAAACCTGGCGTGCAAGGCCAACTGCTCCCTAGAACCTGGACTTCCATGTCAAGGGCTTCCAAAAAGGGCTGGGAAACTCACTGGATATATAGGAAGAAGCATGCTGCTATCCTACAGGTCCCAGCACTTTAAAAAAACCAACCAACCAAAAAAAAAAACAACCAAAAAAGACCCCCAGCTCTCACCCCATCTTTACTGCAACAGCCAAGCTCTGTTCCCACAGACTGTACACTAAAAACACAAGCGTGTAAGCAGACAGCACAAGGTGTGGGACACCTGGCCACCAAGATCTCCCGTACCTTGGATCAGGTAGGCCAGCAGGTAGAAGAAACAAGTGTCATTTGTAGCTGCAGAATCTGTGGTCTTGGAGTCCAGCAGAGGCCTAGAGGAGATACAACAGCAGGCCGATCAAGGAATCGCTCTGTTTCCAGTCTAGGCTTGCTGTGAGCTAGCTACTGTTCACTGTCCTCTTGAGGATGGGAGGAACCCATCTCTTCCAGATGTTGCAAAATTCCTCTCCTGTTACTCTGCCCACCAACTTGCCAGCTAGGAACCAAATGCTTCTCACAAAGGAGGAGGCAACTCTATGACTCCCCCTTTTCCTCCCTCCATTGTATTCTGCTCAGGCTCCTCCAGGGGAGCCAGAGCTGCCCGCCTGGCTCAGTCCATGACGCCCCTTTGCCTGCTCACCCACTGTGCAGCAGGCACCTAAGCCAGCTGCCTTAAACCTGTAACATAGGCCTGGCTGCCACTCCAGTGGTGCCTCCTCCTGTACTGCCCTGTTTTGAGCACTATGCTTCTTAGGCACTCTTGGACAAGCAGACATCCTCTTCTATCCAAAACCCCAACCTCTCAGAGGCTGTTCTTACCATAGCCAATGCTGTGGATTCATTTCCACAGTGGGGATTTCCTTCACCTTACTCCTGTGCTTAGCAGGCAGCTCTTGCATGAGATCTAAAGAGAGGGAGAAAGTAGACATTTTTTATTGCCAGCCCAAGGGCAGTACACAACAGCTCAGGATGGTTCTCTAGTCTACACAGGAGCACTGGAAGTTATGATGCCAGTGGGGTTCTCCCCCAACTTTTTTCTGAGCTGGCAAGAAGTGAATTTCCAAAATACATCCAACTACAGCTCTCCTGTAGCTGGCCAAGAGCAAATCTTCCAAATCCTCTCCCAGCACCACCCCGCCCCTGCTACAGCTCTACTCTTACATGTCAGGGTCTGCAGGAACTGGTCACAGCAGCTTTGGTTCCGGATCAGCAGATTGTAGGAGGCTTTTGGGTTCTCAAACTCCATTCGCAAACTCTGGTGGCCGAGTCCAACTTCCAGATGAGAAATATCAGACAGGTAGTGAGAATCATTCTTCTTCAGCCAGTCTGCAGGTTGTCCCCTAATCACAGAGCACAGCCCTCAGCTGCAGCAGGCTGCCCCATCTCCTCTCCCACCTCATATTGCAGCAGGGGATTTTGCCAGAAGAGCCTTTGCATGTCACCACACCTCCAGGGTAAGGCTAGCACAGGCCGGCACTACCCAGCACTCACAGCCTTGCTGCAGGGTCTCACTTGCCACCATTCTCCTCACCTGATAACCCCGGTGACTTCCAGTACATAAATCTTGAGATCAGAGGCAACCAGGATAGAGAGGAACTCTCCTTGTCGGCCAAACTTCACCATGACCACCTAGAGCACAGAGAGGGTGGGTCACAGCACTGGCCTGCCCCTTGCCAGCCCACCCAAGGAAAGGACCAACTCAAAAACACTTCAGCACCCTTCACACCTCACAGTCTCTGGGATGCCACCCCAGAGCAGAACTTGCAGGGTGGCTTGAAGGATAGCCAAGGAGCTGTAGGAGTGGTGCTGCAGGAGCCCACCTTGAGGAAGCACTGGAACTCCTCAGCGTTCTCCTCAAAAACCTCCATATCCAGGTACAGCTTCAGGCGATGATCCACAGAACGGAAGTCCCTCGTGTTCAGGATGCCATTTACAGCTGAGGAGAGCAAAAGGTAGGATTGACACTCTGCCCACTGACCAGATGCTGCCCAAGCACGAACATGGCACCAGAGCAGCAGCGTTGCCCACTCTGTACACCTGCTTCTGTCAAGTCTCTCCTCAAGACAAAGGGCCAAAGCCAGGGCTTTCCAGGCCACAGGTCTCAATGTGGAGACATGAGGGGATTCCATCAATCCAACACTTGCTTTTTCAGATATACAAAGCTTTGATCTAACCCATCTTCAACCTATGCTCTGCTTAGTCACAGGAGGACACTGCTTTGCTGCCAGATTTGGCAGGAGGGCAATTCTTTATCAAAAAGCCAGAAAGACATTTCTCATTTCAGCTGATGTCAGCTCAGGTCAGCTTTTTAAACTCTGACTTTGACTCTAGTAAGGCTAAAGGGGACTGAGGAAGACACCAATAAAACTGCTCAAGAACATTATTAGGTTTGTCATGCAATTCTATGACCAAATAATTTATTCAATAGCCACGATACTGCCTGAGAGTGCACACTTCCCAGCAGAGCCTGTCCTCCACCAGAAACACTAATCAACTTCTCCTCAGCAGGAACTTTTTCATGGCCTCAGTTTTAAACTGGGACCTTGCAATTTGACCCAAAATAAGAGACTGCTTTATTTCTCACACTTCAAGTATACAAGACTGAACAGTCCTAAACACTGGTCTTACATCAGCTCCTCTTCAGAGGCACAGAAGTCTTGAAAGGCTGGGGGAGATCTCTATAGATCAAGAAGCTGATGGGTTTGAAAATCAGGACTAGACTGCAGATGCAGTAGTCACCTGGTGGGCTGAACCAGATAACCTCCACAGCTCCTTTCCAACTTCAGTTATTCTGCAAATCACAAGGTGATGCCCAAGCAAAGACAGTCTGCTGCATCAGAAATCCAAGGCCCTTCACAAAAAGCATTCGTGGACCTCCTAGTAACTGTTATCTTGCACAATAGCTCTTACACAGCCAGCATACAGTCTCTTCGTTTAGACAGGCTTTGTCATCTGAAGCTCACAAAGACCACTAAGGAAAGCACAAGTAACTGTAGATCCACTAACCAGAGCCTCCAACAGACACACCAGCCTCCCACCACACTTAAGTCAGAAAATAAAGACAGAAATTGTGCATACTATTCTCCAGCTGGGAGCTCACTGGTGCCACAGGAACCCAGGAACTGAGCAGTGCAGCTCCCAGAACAACACCCTATTACTCAGGGTCTTAGCAATACCAGGGATTAGGAGCTGACTTAGTTTTCCTTGCCTTCTGGCATGAGGATTGAACAGAGAGGGGAATGAAAAACTCTGCTTACAAGAACCACGGTCACTGCTGCTTGTACTTGATGACCTGCCTTTCCCATTAAACAGGAGGCAGCGCACCCTGCAAGCACCAGCGATAAAGCCCATCACCAAGCTGTGTACACCCCTAAACCCTGCACAGCTCCTACATACTCACAGGGACTGAGATTCCATGTTTCCTCCGACTCCGAGTTCAAAGAGAGCTGGGAAGGAGTGGGCCCATGAGAAGCGCTGTAACGGTAGCTCCCCATCAGGCTGCCCCCATTGGTCTCTGTGTGGCTGAGGGACAAGTACTGGCTGTTCATGCCCAGGTCCTTCTTCCCACAGCCCCCATCTGAACTGCGGGAGCTGGAATGGAGAGTGCCGTCATGCTCGCCACTCAGCTCCAGGGTCCTCGTGCTATTGCTGGTATCCACCTCCGAGCTGTCCTCCCCGCCGATGTAGAACTTCCCAGTCTGACTAGCCAGGGCAGGTGCTTCCTCTGGGCCCTCCTGCTGGCTGCCTCCCTCCAGGACAGAGTCTGACAGGTCATCGCTTGTGCTATCAGGGCCAGGTGGCAAAGATGTGCTGGAGCACACCTCTGAAGGCAGGATTACCACATGGTCACTGGAACAACTGGGACAGGCTATGGGCTTACCAGCTGCTGCAGCATCTGTGGAAGATTTTGTCAGGGATAAAAAAAAAGCAGAACAGCTCTCTCCCAAGAAGATTATACTCCCCCCTCCAACAACCCAGAAACCATCCCTTTCAAAGTAGACAACAGTTATAGTCCAACTTGAGCAGCTTGTTGAGCAACTCTGTTCAGAACGATATCCTATACACCTCCCCTCGCAAATCAACAAGAAATTCTGGATCAGTGCCAACATCCACCTGAAATAGCTCTGTTCAGATTTAGGGTGACTAGCACGCGCTGTAGTTAAAACTGAAGCTACATCAGGGCTTGGCTCATGACTTTCCTCCACTTCATACACACAAATGCTCACATAGCCTTTGAAGCCCAAGCTCATGACCAGTCAGTCCAACCTTCCTTAGACACCTCCATCCCCAGCTTGGTTTGTCCTCCAGCCAGCCAAACCACAAGCATGCTGTGTCCCTTCTCCAGCTGTCCTCATCCCTCCTCCAGCTGTCCTCATCCCTCCTGACCCCAATTCCTGATGCTCCCTTCACCCACACCACAGCAGACTCCCAGCTGGATCTTGGGACTCCCACTTCCCCGGCAGGGGAGAGAAAGTGTCCTGGGGTGGAGGAACGTGCTGCAGCCAGGACAGCACTTCTGCTCTCACTGCAGTACTTCAATCCCAAGATACTTCATCAGATGAGCAGCATCTTCCGAGCTAAGGCTGGGCACTCCCCACTTCAAATATAAACTGAGCTTTGAAAAACTCAGCAATGAGAAGATGCCTATTCAGCACTAGCCATGTCTCAGCCAAAATACCACATCTAGTTTCAGACACCCAAGGAAAAATGTGGACAAATGGGAAAGAGTACAAAGGAGACCAGCAAGAATAACTGCATTGTATGAGGTATGACTGACAAGCAAATTATCTAGGGAGTTGAGCTTATTTAGTCTAGAGGACAAAAGACAGGACTAGTTGCAGGAGGAGAACAATGGCCCCCAAGTACAAAGAAATGAATAAATTATTCCCCATAAGGGAAGCAAGAGTGGACTTAAGATCACAGCCAGGGAGACTTAGGTTAGGGTTCCAGTTGTTTTTCTGATGTCTAACAGCCAAAGTTTTACCTGAAATACTGGAGCAGGTTCCCCAGAAGCCTGTATTAGCAAAAGCCCTTTAGAACAAATTAGTCTCTGTGGCAGAACGGACCACAGTTTCAACAGGACAAGAGACTACATAACCTTTAAGGTCTTGACAAGACTTCAGACTTCTGTGGACCATCTGCAGTTCTTAGCACCCCTACATTCTCCCAGACCCCAGGCCACCCACAACAGGGGTTCTGTTTGCTTAACTTTAAAACAGTGGCTTATTCCTGCTAGCGAACAAGGCAGGCTCTTCCCAGTCCAAGTGGGCCAAGTGAGTACCTCCCACAACAAGTTTTAATTCCAGTACAGCCAAGGCATCACCCTCTCTGTGGTGCCTGTACACAATAGGTATGAGGCTCTGAAATTGGAAGGGCAGACAACAGATGATGGGGATGAAGATCTTTCTGGGATGGAGCGGTCATCCAGGCAGCCTACCCCCCGCATAACAACCACTCATGTTAAGAAGAAAAGAAGGGTAGTTGTTATAGGTGACTCTCTTCTGAGGGGAACAGAGGGTCCGATATGCCAACTGGACACAACCCACAGGGAGGTCTGCTACCTTCCTGGGGCCAGAGTAAGAGATGTTGCTAGGAAACTCCCTATCTGGTAAGCTCCTCAGACTATTACCTGCTATTGGTTCTCCATGTAGGCGGAGAAGAGGTAGAGCAAGGAGAAGCCCAAAGGAACTTCAGACCCTTGAGACGGAAGATTGAAGGTTCAGGTGCTCAGGCA
>VZTV01040620.1:51750-65454 GCA_013400875.1 Anhinga rufa | reverse complement strand
AGCATTGCTTTTTCTTTTTTTTTGCCGTTCTTAACATAATAAATAGAGGAGAGATGTTTCTGTGTTGTTACACTGGTATCTCTGAAATCTAGGCTTTGTTCCAGGCTTCTGAAATTAATTTGGGCAAATCCATTTATGTCTTTCTCTGTCTCAGTCCACTCTCTGTAAAATGAGAATGATTAACGTTCCTAACTCTCAGGGGGATCTTAAGAATTTATATGTAGAATGTGGCACATTTAGGTTCTACAAGTTTGAAGAGCCTGAAAAAACACCCACAACAAAATAAAGCTAACAGAGTATGTAAAGGTATATCATATTCACTATTCCTGTGTCACTATTTGGTAGCAGCTATTATCAGTTGCTACTTTATTTAATTGAATTCAAGCCCCAACGTTAAGTTCCTGTTAATAGGGTAGACAGCAGCAGAAGAAAATAACATCACCATGACAAGACTCACAAAAATTAATGTTAAGAGATTCTCCAGGTTGTCTGTTGTTCTCAGAGTGGAGATTAAAATCATCGTTTAATGTACAGCTGTTCATATAGTGAGTATTTTTCTTTGATGGGCCTAGAGTCAGGACCACCTTTAAAGCAGTGGAAGATGGCTACCTCTCACCTTTGGGTGGTTAAATCAGGGCGATAAATGCCTGTTGAGATGTGGGTTGCATTCAGTCTTGCTCCCAAAACAAAGCAAGCCAGATAATTAAACTCTGTAATCTGTGCTGTAGTTTAGCTGGTATCTTCTCTGTGCTCCTAGGCAGAGGCTAAGATACAGCACGCACTGGGATTGAGCAGCAATTCAGCAGCGAACAGAGCAATACGTTGTAAGCTGGATGATGGTGTCTATATGATTTACTCTCTCCTGCATTTGTAGGAATCAGCCTTTTTTTTGGCGGGGTGCAGAGAAATGCAAATGGCTCAGCTTTACAGAGTTGACATTTGCTCTCAATTTCCCTCAGGTTGAGTAGCTCCACTGAGCAAAGTACTTCATCCCGGCTCATACGGAAGCATAAACGCAGGAGGAGGAAACAAAGGATGCGGCAGATTGACAGGGTAAGGTTGGCATCATAATTTTCCAAGGCGGTGAACCGTGATTTTGAGTGTAGCATGTGAATTAGGAAGGGATCCACAACAGATCTGTGCCCTGGTGAATCCATTGGAAAGGCTCCCTTTGGCTCCAATCTACCCTGGACTAAACCTCTAACATTTGAAGTTCTGCAGCACTAGAGTCAAGACACTTTTTCTCCTCTCCCTGTCTTCTTTTACTGTTAAGTGATCACATTTCTTGTTGTCTCTTTCAAGACCAGCCGCTGAAGGAGAACCTCCATCATGCTACTGGCTGATGTGGGCAAGGGGTGTCGGTGGTGTTAGACATCTGACGTATAAATTGCTGAGACTTGCATTCTGCTGAAAGGAGAAATCTACGTTTATAGGAAATTGCAAATCTTTTCTCTTGCCTTTTTCTGTGCTAGTCCTATGGTAGCAGAATGAGGATCGTCCAAATGACATACTTCTTGAAGTAACTGTTTTGTTCTCCTATAAATATCAGTCTTCACAGATTAAAGAATGAGCATGCATACATTTTATCACAAGAACTGGAGCAATGTTTTAGAAGATATTTGATAAGCACATTTGTATTTCATCTGGGGAGCGGGGGGAGTTTCCTGTCTTCTCACTTCCTGAAGGATCCTCTCTTCAGGGAGGAGCCGTGGATGTAGTAATTCACACTGCACTGGGTGCTTTATTATTTAAATGTCTGCCTGTCGGTCATGTAGTCAGGAAGCAGAAATGATTCAATGTGAAGTTCAGTTGAGAAACCTCAGTATAGGAACTCGCTCTGTGTTTTGTAAACAAATCTTTGGAGGGAGTATAGATTGTGTTCAGATTTTTTTTCCTTACAGATTCTAAATGAAGAATAATTTTGAGGAGACCACAATGGTTTCTGGATGCCTTCCAAACAGGAAACCTATTAATCAGTTCCCGCTGAATTAATCCTCAATAGTTATTTTTGTTGTCTTATTCTGAGCCATTTAAAACCTTGAGAATTTTCTGTTGTATTTTACAGTCATCTTCGTTCAGCAGCATCACTGATTCTACCATGTCGCTAAATATCATCACAGTCACACTCAACATGGGTAAGAGGATAAGCAATGTTTTATTGTGATGAATCTCAAGTGATGTACTAGCTTTTGGAGCCAGTAGAAAGTTTCTTGATTGGAAAGGATGCCAATGGAACTAAAGGGAATGGCAGCCGAGAGTTGCTGCTCTGTTGACTGTGCCTGGATTCCTAGTCCAGCACTGGATAGTACTGAGCTGTTTGCACAAGCAGATCAGTATCCTTCCCAAGAAGCCCAGGGAAGGAGCTGGAACTCCAGGATGTGGAGTTCTGCTCTTATTTCTGGGAATGGTAAGGGGTCAGACATTGTTAGGAGCAAGAGTAGAAGGGCACTGGAGGTTTGCATTTCTGCTGCTCATGCGTTTCGTTGTTTAGCCAGATAGAGAGGTGCAGGACTACCCATTCAGCACCTTTCAGTAGCACCAAATTCTTCCTGCCGCTCTGACATGTGGAAAAAACATTGCCTAATGCTGATCGGGTGCCTAATTTCTTGGTGTAGACATGTCTTTTCAATGTGGTTTCTCTTGCTGATTTTTTTTAATATAACTTTTCAGTGTCCTGTATGAAAAAATAATGTTTTTAGCAGTGTTTCCTTGCTGCCTTTCCCTGAACGTGCCAGGCAGACATACGCCAATAGGGTACCCTGAGATAATTGTAAGTCAAACGTGGCCCAGATGATGTGTTGAGAGACCTGATTTTTCAAGACTGATGTAGCCTGGTGGTAGCTCTTCACTATCATTCCAATCACCTTGTTTGCTTTTTTCCCCCCCACCCTCCACTTTCTATCTGTATAGAAAAGTATAACTTCCTGGGAATCAGCATTGTAGGACAGAGCAATGACCGGGGTGATGGTGGCATATACATTGGCTCTATTATGAAAGGAGGGGCTGTGGCAGCAGATGGCCGAATTGAACCAGGAGACATGCTTCTGCAGGTTGGTCCGTGTCCAAAAATACGTGCTGCTGGCTTGTACGTTGGTGGCTCAGCTCAGTCATCCCACCAGATCCATGGACTTAGTAATCAGTTAACAGAATTCATTCATACTCGGAGAAACGTGTCACAAAGACTGTTATCACTTAAATCTATAATTCTTTGCAAACTCTGCTGGATAGTTGATGTGCTCTGAGAAACAGTATTTCAAGGCAAATAAATTTGGAAACGAATCATTAAAATGTCTTGAACTTTCCTGTTGCAAAGCCTGACCTCTGCTTTTTGCAACATTTCAGGTGAACGATGTCAATTTTGAGAACATGAGCAATGATGATGCAGTACGGGTTTTACGGGAAATAGTTTCCAAACCAGGGTGAGCATATATCAGAATCTTTTGCTACTTATCCTCCATATGCAGTTATTGGTATTGGGCAAACCTGAGAGAAATCAACATTTTGATCTCAGTAAGCAACCAGTGTGACTGCTGATCTCAACTCTGAACTTCTCAGTGTAAATGATGAAAAGGCAAGAGTGGTTCCAAGGTACCAGCCAACACCAACACAAACTAGGAGTTGCCTGGTTTCAGTAGCACTATTTGTTTATACAGTGAGCGTTTTAATATCTCAAGAACTGATCATTCAACAGATTTCACCAATAGTGCTCGTGATCTATGCAAAACCAGAAACCTCCTGATACTGGTTCTTACTGAAAATATTCTGGCAAGCATCTCAAAAGCATTTCAGAATGTACTTGACAACTGTTATACAAGAATAATTTTGTTTCAGAGAGTTCATTGTAGCAGTTACAACTTCCGTAGGGAAAGCTAAGAGTCACCCTTCCTTGTTTTCTTTCTTCCTAGACCTATCAGCCTAACAGTAGCCAAATGCTGGGACCCTACTCCCAGGAGTTATTTCACCATCCCCAGGGGTGAGTACGTATTTGTGCTCTTTGCTGGGTTCCTGTGGAGCCCTCAAGGTCTAGAATATTTTCAGCTATGTTGGTATCTAACAGATTTCCCTTCCCCACAAGTTTGATACTTTTAAGTTTGGTTGTATTTGTTTGCTTTTTGTTTTGGGAGGCAGGGGTTTAAGATACTCTCTGAGACTCCAGTGCCCACTGAATTCGTGGGAGTTTTTCTTTTGATTCACATGGCTTTGGATCAAGCTCTTAACCTTTTGGTGGGTACATCCTCATGATCTTAACCTTTCAGCTTGATAGAAAGTTTGGAGGATAACTGTACTTAAGTGTTGAAAAGCCTCATTTTGTCACATGTACACTTCTTCGAAAGAATTTAAACAGCATTTTTAAAATTTGAGGCAAACAACATTGTTTAATGTACATAAAACCTCTTGAAAATTATCTAGTTTTAAAACTTCTGGCTTAATAAACCTTTCAGTAGCTATAAAAGGTCTGTGCTCATGTGACAAACACAGCTGCCTCCTACTGGTGAGTGCTCTGCTTGTGATATTGAAACCAGCTTGTTACCAGTCCTTCCAGCATTGTCTATTGAAATTAATGCAATAGCCTCGTGCAGACTACAGGAGCTCACTCAGTGAAGTCCTTAGGAAAACGAGCATAATCAAAAGAAAAATCCCACAAATTACATATTTCAGATTTGCTACAGGGAGAGCTTGTGTTTCGGCTTGTCCTTTGGCCAGTGAAGATGCATCCATTATGATCCCAGGCAGACAGCGATAGATTTGTTGCAGGCTAAACTGGTTGCAATAATGTGTGGGATATTTTGAGGAAATACCTAACAGAGGCAGAGCTCTTTTACATAATTTCTGGGTTTGAGGCAATGGAACAACAGCCACTATAATTCAGAAGAAAAGTAGTAATCCAGATTATGGGGAAAATTGAGTTTTATTCCCAGCTTTAAAAATTGCTTGCTATGTGGCTCTTCTTAAAGTCTGAGTGTAATTTTCATTCTTCTCTGACACCAGTCTCTTCAAATGGTCCTTATATGTCTTGCCTATTTATTTTGCAAGACTATTCCAGTCCTGTAAAGTTTCATTATGGCTGCTGAAAACACTGAGAGGAGAATTCCATGATGCCTCATCTCTGCAAATACACACCTCTAGAGTTACTGCTCTGATTCACCATCAGCAGAAGATCCACCTTCTGACTGAGTGGTTATTTTGGATGCAAGACCCTTAGAAGCAGGGAGAGATCTCCCCACCAGCTGGGGCAAAGCATTTGGCAGTACTTCACGTCACAGCAAAATGAGAATCTCTATGTCACTGTGTAGAATAATAGTGAAATATTATTGCTGGACTGCTAGCTTCTTTCCCACAAGGGGAAATATTTTACTCCTACCGCAGTCACAGGTACAGGAATGTCATGGTTTTATCCTGTTAGGCTGGTGGGGCAGTTGCTAGAGGAAACCAGCTACTGCTGGCAAGATGCTTTTTGTTCCCTCGTGCTGGGGCTGTCTCAGTTAGTACTAGCAGAATGGCAAGGACCTGTGCGCCTCCAAAAAATTCCTTCTTACTCGAGGTCTTAGTGCTTACTGCAAATCTGATTCCATTTGTCTTTTTCTCCCTTTCTGGTTGTTTTGCAGCTGAACCAGTGAGGCCAATTGACCCTGCAGCATGGATCTCTCATACCACAGCCATGACGGGAGCGTACCCCCGTTACGGTATGAGCCCCTCCATGAGCATCACCACATCTACCAGCTCCTCACTAACAAGCTCAATTCCCGATTCGGAAAGTAAGTCACACTGCGGCCAGCACAGGGCAGGCGTCTTCTGCTCGGGGCCAGCAGTGCAGAGCTGTGCGCAAAACCAACCCCAGCCACAAGCACGATGAAAACGACAGCCACCACAGAACTCTTGAATGCTTTCTTAAATCTGTAATTCTTATGGGGAGCATAAAACCTTTTCCCAAAGGTCAGAGGTTAACGCAGTGGTGTTTTGCCAGGGTTCACATTCAGGAAGAGGTGGCTTCTGGTCCCTTTTAAAATTACAAGGCAGGCCTCCACCTTTATCCCCTCAGATGAATGTGAGAGCTTCCTCCTTGCATTTGACTGTTTTAAAATAAATTTAAATAATTTACTTTAGATAGATGTCACTGGATAATAATGTTAGTGTATCATTTAGGAAATCTTCCACTGATATTCGCATAGCCTTCTTTTATACTTTTTTATGCTTTTAGAATTTATTGAACAAGGAAAAAGCAAATGTAATGTCCCATGTGAAATTATGGTTAGAGTTCAGCCTTCTTTCCTGGTTTGTCTGTCTATGGCAGTCTCTAAACTAATCATCTCCATGGAACCAACAAGTTGTCATGATTCCTTATCTTGGAAATTTTTGTTAAAACAATATAAACTCTTCCATTCTTTCACTCTTCCTTTGCTTTCTCATGTAAGCATAGGATAAAAGCTAGCATTTGGTCTGAAGTACATGGCAGTATGGCAGGACAAATCAACGAGGAGCCTGTGTCTCTGAGAACGCTGTCCAGTGAAGTCCTAGTTCAGGAACGTGTTCATATTAAAAACAGCACTTCTGGTCACTTGACATGAAAGTTTTGAGATATTTTACACCTCATTAGTAGGTGTTTGTTTCCTATAATATTAATATGGAAGAATTTCTCCAGATATGCAACCTTTCTATCAGATTTGATAATCTGTAGCAAGGAGATTTATTGTATTTGTTTATATATACATGGAAATCTTGAAGTGGCTTTAAAGTTCTGAGGAGATTATCTTGTTTGTGGAACGATGCTACCTCAGTATGCATTCACTGAAAGCCAGATAAATACGTGTTTAACAAGGGATGCTTAAATGTCTACCAGATCTGGAGTCTAAATTTAGGACTGAGTAACTTTTTTCATTTTGTAAGATTTTTCCAGAGAGAAAGGGAGGCTATAATTTAAAAAAGCCAAACAAAAACCAAACCAAAACAAAAAACCAACCAAACAAAAAAAACCCAACAAAACAAAATGAACAAGAAAAACAACACTGAGGATTTTAAAGACCAATGTGGTGTTGGTGATTAGTGACAGAACCTTCCTTGGACAAATGCATGGCTGAAGCATGAAAGTTGTATTGGCAGGGACCAGTTAGGTCCTATCGGACTACATAAGTGTCTGTCTCTTTTTCTTCTATCCTCTCTCAGATTTTAGAAGCTCATATTTCCTGGAATTGCACCTCACCTTGAATTGAAAGGGCGGTTATCTTTTTTTGTAGGTGTAGTAGCTCAGTGCCTCTTTAGATAGTAGGCAGCACCACTGGAGGGGAAATACATCCGCAGTAGAAAGCAAGTGAACCCTGATGACTGTTTTATCTTGAGATGTGTTTTCAACCTTACAGGTACTAAAGATTGCTGGAATCAAATGTATCTGCTGATTGCTGTCAAACAAGAGTCTGTTACTCTGCATTCCTCTTGAACTATTCATGTATCATGTGCCTTGATATATAGTGATGTGATTGGGAAGCGTGGAACGCAGACGCCCTCTCAATCATACTTTTAAAATAAAGGTTATTTGGGAGCAGAACCACATTTCTGGAGACAGCTTCTCATTTTTATGCCAGTGACTTACAATGTTTCCTTTCCTGAATGCAGGAAAATGCGGAGTACCCCTGACCGTTATTGTGGCCTTCTGCTTAACGCTCCTTCCTTCGGTTCGGTCCTGTTATCCCCCCCGACCCCGAACACGACAGGCAGCACCTCAGGGCCCTAGGTACAAAGAGCACCTGTTGTGTGAAACTCTTTGACAGGAAAGACAAAGTTGGGGAGGAACGAAGGAGGAGAGAGAAAGGCGAGGAGAGCGCAGCATTGGCATCTCAAAGAACGAAGAGCGTCATGCAAAATGGGGCTTTCTAACTTTTCAGGTTCCAGTGCAAGATTCTCTGTTTCAGTTCCTCTGAGGCCAGAGTTACTGGTATTTGAAGCAAATACGATATCTGTTCTCCAGTATCTGGCTGGGGTAGTGGAAGCAGTGAATGAACAGTCATCTTAGACAAGTCTATTTCATGGTTCCTTGTTTTAAGTATTGTGAATGTCTGCTGTTTTACTCTGTATAGCAAGGCCAGGATCATGTAAATGGACTGAATAACTGCTTTCCTTCTGACTAGCATTCCTTTGTTCTCTAGCCTCTGGATCAAAAGTAAAGTTCTGATATCTGAAGCATTTGCACAGCCACCATCACATTGGTGCTAGTGATTAAAGTAGCTGGGATTTTGGGGCCGTAGAAATCACCACCACACAGTAGGAATCATTCTGTGTTAGCTCTTTATTTTCTCAGATGCATTTCTTCAAAAACAGGACTATGCAAGCCAAGGCAGACTGAGGTGTTTCACAGTAATTATTGCTTTAAAAAGTATCTAGTTCACTGGCAGTGTTCTGGCTGATGCAGGAGAATATTCTCTCACTCGCTGCTTCGGTCAGTGTAAACCCTGCTCCTTGTTTAGTCTGTTAAAGGTAGATTTTCCCAGCCCCTGTTCTGCCCCTACAGGACCCCTTTCTGCAAACTAGTGCTGTCCCATTCCATAAGATTGACTTCAAGTGTTTCAGTGTTTCTTGAAATTCTTGCTGTTTCAAAATGCAGTCCGCTGACACTGTTGGAAAGTTCTCTTTTTCTCTTGCATGGACTTCAGATGATTTTGAATTGAGAGCTCAGACTATTTCTGCTTAATAGTATTCAGCCTGAGGTACTGCGTAATTTCCTGGGACCTTTTTGTTTGGGCAAATGTGTACTTCCTTACTCGGATAAGGATACAAGCCACTGGTGGTGTTACATGTGGTAGGACTTCGATTGCCAAGATCTGCTAATGGGAGAAAAATGCTACTCAAGTCCAGTAACCAAAGAGCTTTCTGGTTCCTCAGAAAGGAGTTCCTGTCTGTGCTGTTCCTCAGATTTGCACATGCCTGTACACGTGGTCAGGTATTCAGGCCCACAGGTGACTGAGTGCAGACCAAAGGGGGTGCATTTTAGATACATCTTAGAATTTTTCGTATTTGTACAGCAACTAGCAGAGTTATAAAATACTGATGATCATTCGGCCGGTGTTGTTCTTTATATGCAGTTCACAGGTCTCCAAGAAAATACAATTTATTGCTCCCCACATACTTTACTTGAATACTGGGGTTTTTTTTCCCCCCCCCCCCCCAACAAATACGTTGCTTTTTGCCACTAACCAAACTAACTTAAAGCAAAAGCAAAATTTTAGTGTTTATTCAAACTTTGTAAGTATTGAAACCGCATGCATAGATGGTCTGGGATATTTTCTTGCATGTTAGTGCACGTATTGAAAGAAGCACTTTCAGTTTTCATTGTTTCATGCTCTTTGTACCTTTTACCAAAGTTTTGTGTTGCTGGAAAACGGCAAAATTGGTTCCCTTGTGCTTTTGAAAGGTGGGTGATATGGGGAGCTGGGAGAAGGGAGGGGAGGAGGGTTTCCGAATTCCTGCTGCAGGAGAGTCTGAACTACAAACACGGGACACACACGCTCAGCATGAATTTTCTAGGGCTGAGAAGATGGGAGCTGGAAGGAGGACTGGGTGTTGTATCCAAAGAACATAGCAGGGAGACCTTATTGAGGCCTTAAAGAGGGACTATAGGAAGGATGGGGACTATCTCTTTAGCAAGGTCTGCTGTGACAGGACAAGGGGTAATGGTTTTAAACTAAAGGAGGGTAGGATTAGACTGGATATAAGGAAGACATTTTTTACAATGAGGGTGGTGAGACACTGGCCCAGGTTGCCCAGAGAGGTGGTTGATGCCCCATCCCTAGAGACATCCAAGGCCAGGCTGGACGGGGCTCTGAGCAACCTGCTCTGGTTGGGGATGTCCCTGCTCACTGCAGGGGGGTTGGACTGGATGGGCTCTAAAGGTCCCTTCCAACCCAAACCATCCTGTGATTCTATGATTATGTATAGACAGGACAATAGAGTTCTGCACAGCTGTCACAAGAAGGCTGGACTCTTGGACGCAGATTCACCCCACTGGGCTTTCAATATTAGATGCCACTTTGCCTCTATGTATGGTAGAGAAGGAGTTTCTAATGGCACTAGATGCCTACAGTAGGCATCTCAGTTCAGCAGGGTGAATCTCAGCCCTATTGTTTTGGTTTTGTTATAAAAAGTTATCAGGAAAGTATGAAGCCTCTGGTGAGCCAGCTCTGCCCATAAAGGTGTGTGAAATAAGAACGGAGCAGTGACGGCGCTGAGGCATTTGGGAGTAGTGTTTTTTAAGTGTTGTGCAAGAAAGAAGCAGGGCACGGTAATGCTGGGTTAAGTGACTTGTTAACTTGTAAGGCTGCCATCATTGGGATCCTGGAAAGTTTTGGTTTTGAAGGAAACCCCTAGCCTTTACCCTGATGATGGAAGCTTGCTTTTCTAATTTCAATTCTCCCCAGTTACGCTGATGTCCAAATCTTAAAAAAGCAAATGGAGATTGGTTGAGACATGAGTGTCATCTTTCTCCATGCAGATTGGTATTATTCCTGACAATTAAACCAAAAGTTAAAGAACAAGCCAAAAAACCTCGTCCTACAGAGTTTTGCATACAGTGCACTGAACCGTTGGGTGGGTAGGGGCTGTTGATAGCAAATTGAAATGGAAAGTGACAGTCGTAGACTGCCTTGGGTTTCCTTTTCCGCAAATCTCAATGCGGCATGGATTGAAAGTGCAGTGCTGATCTATAGCTGGTCTGTGAAGTCAAGACACGTAGGAACTAGGCATCTCAGTGACTAAACAGGTTGCACTGAGCACAGCCTCTGAAGAATTGGTACAAATGCTGTAATTTATGCCATTGATGAGGGCGCATTTGGGAACCTTGGTGTCTTTTTTTTGCATCTGTTGGTAGAGCTGTGTCTCGCAACGTTTCATCCAAATTGGGAGCTGAGAAGTTCTTTTCAGACTCATTTCAAAGAAGCATGTAACCTCTCTTCCTTTTAGAATTAGAAGAATCTCCCTTAACTGTGAAGAGTGACATGGCTACTATTGTCAAGGTTATGCAGCTACCAGACTCAGGCCTTGAAATCCGGGACAGGATGTGGTTAAAAATTACCATCTCCAATGCAGTGATAGGTAAGCAGATCAAAGGGATGCTGGGGGAAAGAAAAAAAACAACAGTGGCTTTTTGGAAACAGGCTGAAGAAACTATCTTTATATGAACTTTTTTTTTTTTCCCCTGTGACCTCTTATATTTCCTTGACTTGGCATTTGTGAACAACTCTTAAGTGTGACAGGAAATAACTAATGGCTCTTGTTTGAGCCTGGACAGCCAAAAATACCACGTTTCTCATGCGCATACACAGCTGGTCCTTAACCATTACTTGTTAAATCTCAGGTTTTCTGTGTAACTACTTGTGGCTCTGGCAATCTGCCCAAGTTCAGCAGAGCAACGATCCTTGTAATTCCGGTTCCAGACAGCCACACATCCTTTATAAAGCATCCTAATTACATTTAAGATTACCACAACTAGTCTACCTTTGATTCTGGCTGTCCTGTAACCTGAACTGTGCTAACGTTTAGTCAATCTACGTTGTAGTTACTTTTTTCTGAGAAAGGGATTGGAACCTAGGTCTTCTGACAACGTAACATCTGCCTCTTGAGGAAGATGACCCTCCCCATCACTTCTGTTCTGTAAATCCACATCGTTTTCATTGCTGCAACTCAGAAGGAGTTGAACAGTGTAACTATAAAATATACTGTGTGCCTGTTTGGTGTCACTGTTAATGTAGTGTTCAACTGGATGTAAGATAATTCTTTGCTTTCTTTATTGATGTTTGATGGTAGCTAATTTAGCAGTGAGCTGAGTCATGAAAATAATATTTTAAGCTCTTTGCAGCAAGATTGCTGCGTATTGATATTTGCATTCAGTACCTGTCACAGTAGTACTAGCGGGCTATCTGCTAACGTGAATATTAACAAAAACAAAAAAGATCAATTTGGCTCAGATGATCCTGTGTCTCCTCTTCCTGTTCTCATTTTAGGAGCAGATGTGGTTGACTGGCTTTACACACACGTGGAAGGCTTCAAAGACCGACGGGAGGCTAGAAAATATGCCAGCAGCATGTTAAAACACGGCTACCTCAGGCACACTGTGAACAAAATCACCTTCTCAGAACAGTGCTATTACGTCTTTGGAGACCTCTGTGGCAGTAAGTTCCCCAGCTGGGAAGGGCAAAGCTGCGTGTGTGTTGTCTCTTCTGTGCTTGCAGGATGCACAGTCGAGCCCTATAGGGTTTCACAAGTAGGTGTTTCAGAACAGCCCATTATTCTGAAGTTGTTGTGTGACAGTGGTTGACATTTCCTGTTAGACTAAGCAATTGGACCACTTGGAAGAGAAGGACGAACTCATCAAATAGGGCATTGCACTGAAGCTCAAGAAAGCAGGGTTTATTTCTGGTGATGCCACCAACTTCCTGCTTGTCAGTCACACTCAGTTTCCAGTCTGTAAAATGGGGATGATTCCTCCTTGACTTACGGAAATGCTGCAAAGGTACCTTGGTGCTCAGTGGTAAATAATGATGTCCGCCCTACCGTGTGTGATATTTTGAGTGAACTCTGGAGGCCGAGTCCCTCTCATCCCTCACTGCACTAGGTGCTGTGTCAGCTATTATTAACATGCAGGAGTCAGCTGCTAGGTAAGAACAATCTTCACCTTTTCTCTCTTTTCCAGATATGGCTGCACTGAACCTCAACAACGGTTCTAGCGGAGCCTCGGATCAGGATACCCTCGCTCCACTTCCACATCCTGCTGCTCCCTGGCCTTTAGGCCAAGGATACCCATATCAGTATCCTCTGCCTCCTCCATGTTTTCCACCAGCATACCAAGACCCAGGCTTTAGCTATGGTAGTGGCAGTGCAGGGAGCCAGCAAAGTGAAGGTAAGATGGTTAATCTGGTATTTATTTCTACAGCTGTCATTATTCCTGACCATTTGCTTGAGTTCCTTTGTACTGTCTCTGCTCCTGTCTTGTGGTTTTGTATGCTACCTGCACGAAGTTGTGCGACCGCACTTAACCAAAACTGTTTGTGTATGTGATGGAGTGGGTTAGCCTTTCAGCTCTGTATCAAAACTGCCAGCTATGTTTTATCTGAATCAGTAGAATAGAATACATGCTGTTTATAGCTGCGCTGTAGTTCTGCACCCCCTGTGAAATCCCAATGGGGAACCAGAGCCAAGCTGTTTGTCATCTCCATGGAGGCATGGGCATCTGTACTTTTCTTATCCAACAGCACCACATGGTAAATTACTGCTTAGATAATGCTGATCAGGCCAACATTAATGACTCGATTGTCCACCCTGTTAAAATAGATAAACTATTGCCCCCCTTTTTAGCAGTCAGAGCCATCGTCACCAGTGGGGCTGCAGTCACTTGATACTGCTAGAAATTAGGCCATTTCGTTGCTGATGGAACAGGGATTAGAACCAAGGTTCTCTCGGCTTTCGCTTCCATGCTCAGTACAAAAGGAAAATCGCTCTTCGCTTGTGTAAGACAAGCATGAGGTAGCCAGCCAGATGGTTTACAGGGCTGAAACACTGCTCACAGGGAGGAGAGTCTCTTTTGTAATACATGACAGGGAAAAAAAGATAATGCTGCATGGATTGAAAACCTGACCTCCTCCTTTCCTGCCATAGGATAATTTTGTGGTTCATTTCAAAACCATAGTAAATTAAAATTATGCAGTTTTTGGCTGTACAGATAAG
>VZTV01040620.1:33156-51714 GCA_013400875.1 Anhinga rufa | reverse complement strand
TTTTTTTTTTTGTAATCCACTTCCAGACAGAGTTTTGCTTTTGGAAATGCTAGTAAAGAAAGGGTGAGGATTCTCTGTGGTTTTGTGGTAAACATCCCATAACTTGGATGTAACTTCTTCCTGTTTACTGCAGCCAGTTAGATTTTGCAAAATTGCACAGAAGACTTCCATAACAGGAGCTTGCTGACAAGATTTTAGCACTATTGCTTCCCACCTTATTTCAAAATAAGAACTGTCTGTGAGGAAGCTCACAGTGGTATCCAGAGGTTTTAGAACTGCAAGCTGATTGTGCTGCAAAGAATGTGATTATTTTTTATTGGCAGCTGGTTCTGCAGGCAGTGGAATATTAGATCTCTGCTGCTGGAATAGGAAGGGTATGGTATTTTATCCATGCGACCTGTGTTACTGGCTAAAGAAGGCCTTATGAAAGGCACCAAGGTGTTTAATTTTGAAGGATTTCAACGCTCTCCTTGTTCTTCTTTTGGAAACTACACTTCTGTGTTGTTTCTTGTTTTGTAACTGTTATTCCCTTGTTTTGTTCTGAGCAAGCATTAGACTGAAGGATTCATAGAGGAATGGCTGACTCTAGGGGATTGGTAAGCTTCAAATGCCTCCATGATAATAATAATGAATTCACAGCATGATCATTTAGAGTCTTGTGACCCAAATGTTTAGCTGTATTTTTTCTTTTTTTTTTTTTTTTCTTTTTAATTGTCTTGGACGCTCAACCTATCTCAATGCACAGTAGTCCAATAGCGTGGCATTAGCATATCAACCTGTCTGGCCCCTGTGTGACTGTGCTGCAGCAGCTACAGAGGGAATGGCATCAGATACCTCACTGTCAGCTCAGATGGGAAAATCCTATCACCAGTCTCTTCACTGCCCTTCATAAAATAAATAAATAAATAAATAATCCCAGCTCCTAATTTATGAGTCTGATGGTCATCCATCTGGATTGGATTTATCTGCCAGTGCCCTTCAACTGCTCATTTACTGAAAGACGCTTGAGCACTGTCCAAATGTCTCAGGCGGGTATTAAGAGTACTGGGACGCAACGTTGCATTGACCACTCTCAATATAGAGTGTTAGAATTGGGTTTCTTGTGAAGTTTCTATTTTATGTGCAACGTTGGGTCATAACTGAATTTATCCGGTGAAGAAGAGTGCTGCTTCAGAGCCCAGTGAATGTCACATGTCTTTGAAATGAATGCAGTGTATTTTCTGATGATTACAGACAAAAGCCTAAGATTTGGGTCAAGACACAGACCGAGACATGTGTTCTGGGAAGCAACAGATGGGGAGGAGAAGATCTAGCGAAATTTTATATGATGTTACAGTTCTGTTCAAGGCTCTGTTCCAATTTAGGTTGCTGCTTATTTCATCTGAGCCACGTCGTCTGTCCCTGCTTGTGGTACCCAGAGCTTAGGTTATTTTTAAAGGTGTGGGCAGGTTTTCTGTAGGGAATGGCACTGGTGTGAGGACCAGCTCCTCTGCAAAACATCATCTCTTACCATAGTGTTTAGATCAAAGTCACGTCCCTGTTCTGATAGATGCTCACTGTACAGATGGATAGTGAGAGATCATCAGGTTACAGTCTAAAGAGGTGAAAGAAGTGGGAAGAGTGGATTTGTTCAAGCTCATGGGATGTCAGTTGTTGGGACAGGAACAATAGAGGGTCTTCAGAGCCTCTGTTCACTGTCTCTGGAGGCTCTCCTGCCCCTGTCCAGAAGGGTTCATGTGGAAACTTCTGTTCCCATGAAATGAAGTATTGAGGCAGCTGGAGTGTCTGTGGCTTTAGGGGATGGAAGTTTGGTGTCCAGCAGTAACAGAGAGTAAAGGCTGATACTATGTTGTGGCAATGCTGAGTGCAGCTTGTCTAGGCACTTGAAATGCAGATTCTTTAAGTCCATTTTATGACACGTAGGTTTAAAGTTGGCCTGAGATGGAAACAAACACTGCTGTGGTTGTGTCAAGTTAGCAGCATTTCAAGCCTCAGCTTTAGGTTGGGCTGCTTGTCTCCAAGACAGGCCAGTCCCTAGCTGCCAAGGTGACACTCTTGTTAGATTGCATTTACACTCAAGGCTTAAAAGGACTTTCTGATTGTTTGTTCTGTGACAGGATTTAAAGGCATGTCAGAGGGAGAGTGAACCTCAGCATGACCAGGGGAGAACAGCTATGCTGTTGATTATTCTTAGATAGACTGCTGTAATGGTAGATGGTTTCTCTGTTTTCTTTCTGCCATGCAATCACGGCAGATTGTGTCTGAGATGCCAATCCTGGCACTTGGAGTGCAGCTGCAGAAAGCCAGGTTCTGCTGAGATAAGAAGTCTGCATTAACCATTTGACCTCTTGGAGTCTTGGCAGATCAGCTAGAGCTGCTACTCCAGATACACTGATGTCTGGAGTAGCAACGTGATGGATTGTCACAAGGCAGTCTCCGTCCTACTGGCTGTGGAAGACCTCTCAAGATCAGTAATACAGGCTTTCCGTGCAGCTTTCTTTCTCCCCTGCATGATCTTTACTCAGCTACAAGCTATGGAACTGTCAATGAATTCTTGTCTATGAGGAGCTTGCATCAGGGAGTAATGACTTTGGGTAAGGTCTGCAGGGACTGGATGGGTGGCAACAGAATGCATCATGAGATAAAGGCAGAGGCATATTAGCTGTGGAAGGGTTAAAATAAAATGTCCATTTTCTTCCACAGTGAACTTACAAAGATGCTTCTTGGAGATATCTTTGTTCTTCTTTGGAGCAAAGGCTGTAACAGCCAACCTGCTAACGAGTAGTTTCTCCTTTCTTATTTGTCTCTACAAGATTGTTAGTAACATTGGAAATGGCAGCTCAGGGAGCACCTTACCTCTTCAAAAGGCTCACTTTAATGAAACTTTGTAGTATTTGGTGGAGGCAGCTGAACCCATGTTAATATCTCCATTTACGGATGAAAGAAGACTGAGGCACAAAGCAGGACAGTGTTATTTGCAGAGCAAAGAGCTGATAGGGGTTACGGTCAGCAAATACCGCTTCAGAGTCCCAGGCTCAGAATATTCATTTCAAGTCCAGTGATTTTGTACTCTGTTTTCCATCTATCTCCACTTTTTCTTGCACTCTGCAGGGGAATATAGCCTTTCAACTATACACACCAGGTCAGTCTAGTTTTCCTGTCTCTTCTACTTGGCTGCTCTAAACATCAGCTGGAGCAGACAGAAAGTCATGATCATCTGTAGTTCAGGAAAGGAGTAGCTCAGAATTATTCTGGTTTTCCCGTTTCAGTGGCCCCAGTGACTCAGTGGCTCATTCAGACTCAAAAGCTGGTCCCCTGTTATGCTGGCTGGGCATCCATTTTGGGAAGACAATTTTGCACTAAGATGGCATGAACTTAATGAGATATTCTGTGGGTTGGTTTGTTGGGGTTTTTAAAAGAATAATTAACTTGGAAACATCTCCTGACATCATCTGTCGTGGTAACAGAGCATGACCTTCAGCTTCCATGTAAAATCAGTTCTGAAGGTTAGTGAAGCTTGTATGTAGCAACAATTCAGCTTACACACCAGCAGCAGTCCTTCGGTTTTCCGAGTTGGTTTATTGGCCTCTGCTGGGAACATCCTGCATGTTACTGATTCATTGTACAGAAGTTCAACAAATAATTGGTTTTTGAAGCATTCTCCAACAGCAGAACACTGTAATGATGAATTTTAAAAGAATCTGCCCACTGAAGTCAGCAAAAGGACATCTGTTAACCTGAGGTGATTTGGCCTTGGGCGTGAGTATGCCCAGTGTGACCAAGGGTGATAGAAAAGGCAAATAAGTTCCTTTTTGAAAAGCTTTGCTGATAGAAGGTAGCAAACAGATGCAGTTACAATTAGATTGAACCTCGTTTGCTTGAGTCAAAACCCAAACGCTGCTTCTTCCTTCCTTTTTTTGCTCCTCCCCTCTCTCCAGTCAGTGGGGCGGCAGCGGAGCAGATGGCTTTCAGCCGGTAGTTCTAGGCTAGCTGCTGCTTTCACTGTGCAAGCTCTTAAGGTGTCTACGTGTACCTGTGCATGGCACAACCTTGTCAGCTTTGTTCTACCAGTTGTCATTGCTAAATTCCATAAGCCACCAACAGCACGTTCAGGCCTGGTGTCGTCCTCATTGTTGCCATTACAACGGTCATTCCTGGATCTGGGGGTTTTGGTAGGAGCTGATGTGGGAGACAGCTGTGGACCTGAGCTAATTCGGCTTTTCTGTGTGTCCTTTTCACCCGTGGGCTTTAGGAAGCAAAAGCAGCGGCTCGAACCGAAGCAACAGCGAGAACAGCAGGAGAACTCTGGGCAGGGAGAAGGACCGCAAGTCGGCTGGCAGCGGCAGCGAGTCTGACCACACTGCCCGCAGCGGCGGCGGCGCCAGTGTCGTGCGTCGGGAGAGGCCTGTCAGCCAGCTCAGCCACCGGAGTCACGTCTCTGCCACCCACAGTGAGAGAAGCCACCACAGCCATCATTCTTACGGGCCTCCAGGAGTCCCACCCCTCTACAATCTCCCCAAGCTGGGCTCCAAAGTCTACGGGACGAGCGGACCCCCTGGAGGGCCCCCCGTGAGGGAACTGAGCTCTGTTCCTCCGGAGCTGACGGGGAGCCGGCAGTCCTTCCAGAAGGCTATGGGCAACCCTTGTGAATTCTTTGTCGACATCATGTGAGAGGAAGTGCCTTCAGACTCTGCTTGGGGAAGGGCCGGGGGGGGTTGGGTCGTTTTGGGGGTGGGTGGGCAATTTGGTCATTGTCGAACACGTAATGGAAGAAACTCTGTCTTGCATGTCACACCTTCCTGGTTTGCAATTGTGTTGCAGAAAAATCAACAAAACAAAACAAAAAATACAACACACACACCCCCCAAAAACGAACAAAAAAAGAATCTCCTGGGATTGTTAAATATCAGCAAATTGATGGCATCTTTTCTTTATCCCTCCCCACCCCCCGTTGTTTTTGATTGTGAATGGTTGGTGTATATTCACATCTTAATGAGCTTTGGTAATTGTGGCACCTACTTCAATGCAATTAGTGTATCTTTTTGGCTGATTCAAGGACTATTATTTCACATGACTTCTAAATTCCCAATAATGCATAGTAGCACTTTTATTTTTCCCTGCTTTTTCTCTTACAAGGAAAAAATGACCGTTGGCTAGTATCTGTGATACTGCCTCGTAATGCTGTTTCTTGGATCCGTCAGTCAGCACTCCAAGCAGACGTGGCACCTGCAAGCGTGCAGACAATGCGTGCTTGGAAAGGAGCAGGCTCAAAGCAGTTCCTAGCAGAAGGCAAAGTTGTGGCTACCTTCTTCTGCTGACTAGGGAGTACAAATCAATCTTTCTTTCTTTTTTTTTTTTAGATATTATTCTATCAAGGGAGTGGTGGAGTCTTGCTACTGTATGTGTTCATTGTGCAGAACTTGTAAAGTTATTTCATTTAGTATCATGGTAGTGACTTTGTAGCTGCGGTCCATTCCTGGGCATTTCAGTCACGTCCCTGATGACAGATGTGTCTGTTTCTTCTGGTTATAATGCTCACTTGCTTGCAGGTTTTAAAAGTTGTTTCCACAGAAACAGGACAATTGCTGCTATGCAATTCTGTTAGCGTAGCCGCAGCTTTTCCCTTTTGAAGGGGATATTTACCCCATTCTAGCAGAGACGTAGATAAATCCTGGCTCCCACTGGGACATGGCTATTCATTTTGATCACCTCTTTTTCCGTTCTTAATTTCTGAGCAGTATCTTTCTCTTTTGTTTTTGAAATAGAAACCTGGAGATGTCTAATCCCAATTGCAGTGTTACCCAAGGTAACGTGTTCTGAGCACAGAAGGAGGCTAGCTGTTAGCAGAGAGGTGAGAAGGTGTTTTGAGAACAGTTCGTACATGGTACAATGAATGAATCTTTATACCCGACACAGAGAGAGACCCATGCTAAAGCTCCTGCTGGGGAGCTTTGACTTAAGCAGCTGCTGTTGTATATCCCCGAGATTTCATTACTGTGTATTTTTCGCTCTAAGGCTATGGACGCTTGATAAAGTATGTTCAGGAACCTTCACTGACGTTTAAGAAGCTTTTTTAAAGTGTCTGAACGAGGGCATGGTAAAAGCACACCCACACTCTGTTACGGTGGCTCATTTAATGGGAAATAGGTGTTAAGCTGCAGTCACTTAGTGGCGTTTGACCATGGGGCCATGCCTCAGTTAAATCCTCTTTTGTGAGATACCTGCTTCTGGCAGGCTTTAGGACAGGTGCTTTAAGATCAGTCTTTACTGTATATAAGCATTTTCTTCACTGGTAAGAACCTTCTTTTTGTTATGTTCCATGCTTTATGGGTAGTGTGAATATCCGATATGAATGTCAAAAGAGAACATGCCTTTCTCACTACACATGTAGTTTCGTGTTCCTTTGTCACCCTGAAAAATTCCTCTTCAAACTGTCCATTTTGTATGTTGTTCATTCTGATAGATTTCTCACAACTTTCTTTACACGCAGGTCTGTGTGTAAACACATCCCCTTTACAGAAGTCAGAGTAATGTTTTTCAAATGTCTGTGTTAATCAGAGACTTAAGTCTTACTTTCAAAAGGGAGCTAGGCATTTAGGAAACTGCGTGTCACTCAGACTAGGTACTCCAATAACTGGGCTTCTAAACTAGCTGAGTGGTTTTGGACACTTTTCTTTTCAAAAACCTCCCGAAAGGCTACATAACGGTTCTGAAAGCAGTGCTTTTATCAGAATCCATCTGATGGGCTAGCATAGATTGCAAAGCTGGTGACGGCTTGATCAATGGCACTACCTAAAGCTTGACTGTGCAACGGTATCCTTCCTTTTCCTTTCTGCTTCCCAGTAACGCAGCAAAGATGCTAACTAAACTCAGTACACTATTTTGAAAGATTGACATTTAAAGCAATGAAATAAATCAGGGTAAAATAATTCTGTAATTCTGCTACGTCTCCAGGAGACACTGTTAAGGAGTCTGTGACTTTACTGACAATCACTAGTGGTTCTACTTTTAAATTAATTTTAACTTTTCTGGTCTTTTACATATTATGTTTTTTCTGGCCCACTTTGTCGTAAGGCAGAACTTACAGGGCTGGAGGAAAAGACTGTCATTTTAGTAAGATATTTCCAAAAGGGATTAAAGCTGGGGGCTGAGCTTTCATCCATGGAAGAAACGTGTTGAATTTCCTTATGTCTTTTCAAGAGTTGCAGTTTAGACACCTGCTGGGTTGTGTTTTTTTTTTTTGTCTTGTTGTTACGCTGTTGGCAGAAACTGTTCTGTGTCTTGCTGGTCTTTGCTGCTGTGTTGAAACGACTGTGTTATATACTTGCGTGTTTGTGGGTAACTCTGGAATGAGGCTGACAGTCCATAACATAGGTGTGGGAAAGCATTCGTCTGCTGAGGAAATCAGGCTGCTATAGATCAGAAATCCAGCCTGAACTAGCTTCACCCACAAACAGGCATCCAGTTCAGGCAAATAATGAGTGCTCTGAATGTACTGACAGATGTGCTAGTTGGTTAATACTGTATAGCACGTAGAACCTGCTATTTCAAAGAGCAGTAGGAGAATGTAAGTGACCCTTCTGTGAACAGTGCAATACATAATGGCCACTGTGTGTAGAACAAAAGCTTGATTTCCCCGCCTTGTAGTGTACATTGGAGAGGCTGGTTTGAGTGACTGGACAGTTAGGTCTGAAACATTGCTAGCTCTGAATTTTCAGAAGTGAACAAAGACAGGAGATTTCCCAAATCCCATCCTTGGCTTTCAATGCATGTGCATGTGTCTTTGGAACAAGGGGGCCTTGGGGCCTAACTGTGCGAGTTTCTCCTGTTGGGTACAGTACTGCCTGCAGAAAGAAGTGCCACTGAAGCCAATGAAGCTACTTACACCAGGAAGTACTGTGCCAGGTGGAAGAGAGTTTGAAGGCTGGAGTCCTGCAGAACTGTTTGTTTCTCTCACCAGGGCCTGAAATTTTTCTCAGATTTTAATGTCAAGTAACTGGCACCGGCTGGGCTCTAGAATGTACGACCTATGCCTCTAACTACAGTGAGAAGTGATGGGTTTGCGATATAGGGCATTGAAACAACCTCGTAACAGGAGCCTTAAATAGTTGACGTTTTTGTTCTGGAGGTGAGACCCTCAACCTCTGCCCGTGCTCTGCAGCTGAGCTTAATGTCCATGCATACCTGCCAACAGCTTTTAACAAGGACTAAGAGGTATGTTTGGAAGATCATAGAAAATGATGAGAAAACAGTTTGGGATGATGTCTCCCATCCAAAGGAGGTAGTATCTGTAGGGGTAGTGTACCCACCCAGTGTATTAACTCTGAGGAGTACCTTTTTTGGCAAATAGTCTTAAAAGCACTGCTATTGTCTTTTACCTCCTGTTAATAAATCTACTTTTCAAAGGTAACAGTCCCCTGGACACTTTATCCAAAGGTATATTGGATGGCAAGCAATGATGCACAGACATTGACTTTTGATATTATTTTTGTTCTATTCAAATGGGCAGTCCCATCTTGAGACTTGACAGCTCATGAGTTGATGTAATTGTTTTGTTTTGCATTTAACTGGATTGTAATAAGATTGACTTAAAATTATTAATTCTAATCAGTGATTAGAAATACATGTAAAGAATTTTATGTACAGTAGAGGAACAAAGTTACATGATTTTAAATAATGAGAACCCAGACTATCACCTATTCTAGAATTGGTTCTACTCAAAGAGTGACCTCTTACTAGCATGGACTGCACTGTTCCTGTTAAATGTCTATTGCATAATTGAATTCTTTTTTGTAGATATTGTATGAAAACCCAAGTGTCTGTATAGTTAATATATAGCTGCTTATGTGTAAATGCTATTTTAAACACTAAAAAGCTTTTAATTTTATGTGATAACTGCAGTGTATGTCTTCAGTTCTTTGCACTACTGCCTTATTTTTTATTCAAGAATGATGAAATATTGGTTGAATCTTATTCTTTCTTTTCCCCCGCCACACTGAAGTTTTGTCCTCTCGACAGGAGAAGATTGTTCAGGAGCTAATGATAGGAGTTCTGTGATTTAATGGTACTTCAGAAGTGCTTACAGTTCAAAGTATGACAGGAACCCTGTAAATGTTCACTGCTAAACTGGGTCACAGATGATTGAAGTGCAGAGGCCTGACTCTTCCATGCAGGTTAATGACATCTGACTGGGAACACACGACCCTGCCATTCATCAGAAGCGCTGTAGCTTTGAGCTAATGACTGATATATTGGTGCAGAAATTGTGCTATCCCCTTAAATTGCCCTACCTCTTAATTATTGAGCTTTTCCCTCTCACAGCTTGGCAGGAGTAGGTATACAGGAAAGGCTGAAGAAAGTTTGTGGAAGTAAAAGACAGTTGGAGGATACGTCCTGTTACAAACACATGAGCTGGAACGAGTTTTCCTGCTTGCAGACCCAGGAGGTGAATCTGCTGGTAGAACCCATCAATGTATTCAGCTGTTTCATGTGAATATTCCCTTTTTCTGGACTCTGCGCACAAAATCCAGCAGAGACAAGCTAGGATCGTTAGGACACCACTTTGCAGACTAACTGGTAAGCCTTAAACCACCGTGTATTTGTCATGCAACATAAGGACACCCAGCCTCCCTGTAAGGTCTGAGTGGTTTGTGTACAAAGAACAACCACAGCTTGATGATGCAGATTCCCTCTTCTTAGCTGGTAGAGATGAAGCAGCAAAGGCAGAGACAAAGCAGTAGTTATTATGGAGGCACCCATTATAAATGGCGCAATTCTGCAGCAGGTTTATGTAAGAGCCTATGAGAAAGTCTTGCAGAGTTTCCCGTATTCTCCCTTTCAAACCATATTTGTTTACATGGGATGCAAAATGGTCTAGCCAGCATTTTCCCAGTTAGGTGAGTATTAAATGATCAGAATTTTGGACATGCTCTTGCAGCCTTTTACTGCAGGGCCTGCTGGACTCCAGCTGACCTAGTCTGGATTGTCTGCAGGTGACTGGAACTGATAGAGCAGTTTGATCAGCTGCTTTCCCCTTCCTCCCTCTTCCCCACCCCCTGCTCTCCCCCTAAAGGAAGAGAAAAAAAATCAGTCTGTCATGGCTCTAGCTCTGCTGCCAGAAAGAGAAGCAGTAGTTTTACTTTTTCCTTCTCTATTTCTGGAATGATGATTGAAAGTTACTTAATGCTTCTCTGGTATGAAATCACAGCACTGAAGTGAGGAGTACTGCTGAGATTCTCAGGTGCAACAATATGCTCATGAAGACTTGCTACAGTCTCCAGAAACCAGGACATCCAGTCTTCAGGTCAGACTTTTGCTATCTTTAATCACATTGAGGAGTACTTTTGTCAAATGTTTTGCATTTTTCCTCAAGTATGTCAGGAGAAGTTTATATGCAGGTAGCCACAGAAATCTAGGCCAGCTAGCTTTGCAGTGCGCCTAAAAGCTCTGGTTTTTAAGAATGAAAATACTCCCTGGTTTAGATTAATCTGCAAATTCTTTAACTGAGCTGAATTGATGAGTTAACTTCTAATACCACATAGTGGACAGATGGAAAAACTTGAAGTCTAATGTGGGGAATAAAAGAGCAGTATAGTTGCTCCCCAAACTGGGTGGGGAAAAGAAAAGATCTCAGTGATGTGACTTGATATTTACTTGCTACTGTTTGGTAGTAATGTGAAATAATGTGGAAGTTTTTCCACTTTCACCTTTCATGGTTTGCTGCTTTACACCGACACAATTTTTTGCAAAAGGAATGTAGAATAAAGATTGTTTGAAGGATAAAAAAATTACTGAGAAGAGCCTTTACTAAAATATTTCTGGTTTTGCTTTGAGAAAGTACTTGTTCTTGGCTAGTTGCTTAAGATCAGTAACATGAAATAATTTTTTTAACAATTGCGTTAGAGTCCAATTGTACTTTTACCAGGTTTATGAAGGGGTGAGTACAGTGGTGTTGGTTAAAAAGTGTTGGATCAAGTTGTATCCTTTGCTTTTGAACTGAAGGAGAGATACTGTCATCATTCCCCTGTGATACAGCATGATAAAAGATACATCTCTCTATTGCATCTGCGCTGTTAGGAAAAAGTACCGGTAGAGTGGCAGCCGCCACCTTTCTTGACACGAAGAGGCTAATATTTGAAAATAACTATTGGCTGATGGTTGGTAGCACAGTATACCTAATTAGTCACCTCATATTACACCAATAGACATGGCAACCTTCATGGTATATGAGTGGACAACAGTGAGAGGCTGTTGATTTTTGCTGTGATGCTGTGTAGTCCAAGGTACCGTCTGTCTTTCCTTGCTTGGTCTCTGCCACAGGTGTCTGCTCTGCGCTGGCTGGTTTCTCTCCAGCCTTTTGGAGGTGTGTAATAAAAAGTGCAGAGGGTTAATAAATGTGTATTCACATTTATTACAAAAAATATAACGTAGAAGACAGTATTGTAAGGACCAAAATTGCCAGACGTACTCATTAGCTCTGAAAATATTTAAGACAGAAAGGTCATTGGGACTCTGTTAGGCAGGGATAACGATCCTGCAGTCATGAAGATGAGCAAAGCAGATCCAGTTCATCAGCTTGTATCACCTGTGTACGCAGCTGCATCGGGTTAGCTCTCGTAAGTCGTAATAAACCCTTTGAAAGACCCGGAAAATCCAGATGAGTAAAGCAAAGCAACAGCTTCTGTACAGCAGCGTTGTGAGGCTGACGAGTGCTCTGTGATCCATAAATGTGCTCCTGGTGAAGCACAGCAGTATTATCTCACCACCATCTGTGTTCTAAAAGTAGCTGGCAGAAGGCACCCTGGTAGGAGCAGCAACTTAGCCTCTCTTGTCCTGGATTATTTTGTCCTTTGATTATGCGGACCCAGGAGTCTCAAATGGCGAGAGGAGAAATAAAATACAGCGGGTACGCTGGGACAGAGGAGGGAATGGGCCTTGCCCCTCAGGTTGTTTGAGGTCTGCAGTTCTAAGCTGCTTTTTCGAAGACTTCAAGATTGGTGGTGACCTCTAGAGCTGCAGAATCAGCTTTGTCATGCTCTGTGTACAGCAGCGTTGGTTTGACAATGCTTTGAAGTTGGCAGGGTGGACCTGGAGGACAGAGGAATTTCCACACCTGCAGGAACAGACAGGACCAACACTCATGGTTGAACTGGTCCTACTGGCCTGTAAAAAATGTTTCAGTACAAACATTCTCCCAGCAGGAGGAGGGTAAGGCTTTCTGTGGTTTTCCCATGTTTAGAAAGCTGGTGTACCCTGTGCATGGAGCAGCAGGCCTAAAAAGTTCCAGATTATGTGAGGCTGGCATATCCTTCATCTGTCACTTGTCCAGTGTCCAGGTACTTCAGTTGTCTGTAGCTTTGGCGCTCTTGTATTTCTGAGGAGCAAGCGAAGGGGAAGGGATGCACAGTCCTGCTGCTTTGAGCCTCTGCTCTCACAGACTTCATTTTCTGGCACACCTGGGCTTCTGCAACCCCTGTTATGTCCTACTTCTGTATTATCTGCACTCTTAGCAGCAGCTTGCTTCATCAGATCTGGTAGCATTCCATCCTTCCAGCAAAGTAACTTATTCCCTGTCTTCCACTATCTTCTGCCGGAGTTTTACTGTGAGGTTTTAACATTCTGTACTTTCAAAGAGCTCACATTTCATGTGCCTACAGAATTTGAAAGCATTACTTGCTCATTTCATAGCAGGACGTTTTGGGAACAGTTCTGAACAGCCAGGCACTTTGCAGGCAGGGAAATGGATCTTCCTTCTGAAAAATCAAAATACTTTTATCAAGGGCAGAAAAAGGGACAGATGAGAACCCCAAAGATGTCTCACACTTTCCATCATAGGAGGCAAACGAATTCTCATGCTAAGACTAAGCCTGGCCTCCAAGAGGGGCTGCCGAGAGAGCCCCCGCTGGCCCCCGCACCGGTCAGAGTCAGCACAGCAATTGTCCAAGGTGTTGCATGGTTCGCAGGCAGCCGGGCCTGGGGGGAACGGGAACATCACAGTCTTGGAGAAAAATGGATCTTTCCTACTTGTCTGCAGCTCCCGCTGACATCCACGATGCTTCCTCTCCTCCCTTGCCCTGCAGTAAGAACCTGATAGGTAGCAGAGGTAGCTTCAGACTCTCAAAGGTGTACTGCTGTAGCTCACCAGAGGTCTTGCTGTTAACTGTTACCTGGCTGTTTGAGCTCAAAACCAGACAGCGCGTATTCAGCAGAGAGGCAACCCTTTGGAACAGGGTTTAAAGCTGTGCAACCCATTCCGTCTGCCATTGATCTGATCGGCAGGAATGACAAAAATTAAGTCCAAGTCAATGGGAAGAACAAACTGCCTCAAGCGCAAATGCCCAAGTCGCTGAGTAGCAAGTGAAGACAGACCTAGCGATGCTTCTGTAACAGCTTACATAATTGAATGGAAGTTTGTCTTCAACAGCAAAGCTCTTCAGTCCATGGCGCATCTGGTTGCTTTAAAGGTGGTCGGATAGTTGCCGACGTTAACTTAAGATGAGGTTTTGCTGTTGGCAGCAATAGGAGTTGAGTTCAAACCTTTTGCCCTAGCGATTCTAGAAGTAGTGCTTTTCCAAGTAGCTGCTAATACACAGCGTGTGGGGGCGAGCTGCTGTCTGACACGGTGCTACCCCTGTCAGCTCTTAGTCACATGCAGGCCACCAGCGGTCCAGCTGGCAGCAATTGCTAGTCCCCTGATGGTTAACGTGGTTCAGCTGGTGGCCCATTCAGTTAAGTCTCCTCCATGTGAGAGGTGGTATGCGGACGTAGAGGTATGAGCTGAGCCTGTACTTGAGGCAGGAACTTGGGGGGGTGTGTAGGTTTGGGGAAGTATTCCAGCAATATATGTGTGATGGTCTAGAGGGACTATGGGTATGCTTTGTTGTCACGCACAGCCCTGCCAGACACCTTCAGCAGCAGCTGTATTGCAGAAGGTACCTGCTATGGATTATAACTGTGAATCTCTTCCCCGGCTTTTAGCAGCCTTTAGGCCCTAGCTGATCCGTGCCACTTTCAAAAGAAGAGAGACGTCCAGTGTTGGGTGGAAGGGCCAATTCCATAGCTAGGAAATGTGAAGGTACTTAGAGACAACAGGAATGGAAATAAGGGGTGTTTTCTTTTGTCTTTGTTCAGGTTTGATTCCAGTAATTCATGTGTGCAGAAAGTCCTGTCTAGAGGGTGCGTCTGTGGCTAACAGGCAGTGAGGGGAGGGAGTCTGACACAAGCAGGTGGACTGACAATTAGAGATGATTTTTGCATACGCACAAAAACAGGCTTGTGAAATTCTTGATATACAGTACTCCTGAGTGGCAAAGAGCTTACAGGATTCACAGAGTGTTAGACCCATGTGTTCCATGAAACCTCCACACTCAGCACTTTAGAGGATCATAATTTGTTCAGTAACTTAGGTGTAAACCTTCATATTCATAATATAAACTAAATAATAACTGGTTATAGTTAGCAAGCACCTTTTGTGAGGGAGTTAGACTATGTTTTTCTTGTATGGGTATTTCTTTGTCACGCCTTCTGAAACCATCACTCTTACCCGTTCTTGTAAACTGGATGCTTAGTGGGGCAGACCACTAGCCTTTCTGGATATGAGAGTTCTCCTGCTGTTCAGCGAACAGGGGCCACGTTACGTGTATACCTATGAATACAGCTTACAGGTATTTCTTATTCCTCAGAGCGTTTGATTTATTTTGTCCCCTTTGCAGAATGTCTCACCGGATAAGAAATGTTTATCTCTGGTGATGCCTGCATGTTTTTTGAGATGGGAGGAACGTTTTGCTCTGACTTTGGATAGTGTGATTTGCACGCTATTCACTTCCATGTGTCTTGTCCTCATGTGATTGATCAAACCTGAAAACTTGGGCTATTCACCTTGAACGGGAGGTGTTTGTGAAGTGCAACAGCTGAGGAGAAAATGAAAATTGACAGTAAGTATTGGTACACTTGATGTTCTTGCTTGGAGGATGATAATGCAGTAAGCTAATTTCTGGCTAAGATCGCAGATATCGGCCTTCTGGCTGTATTATTAACTGCTCTGTCTGTTGTGCCAAGCCAAGTTAGGAGGAGCCAGAACATAGCCCTAGAGAGGAGAATGCAGCCAGAGCCAGCATCAGAGAAGGTTCTGTGTGCTGGTGTAGGGGTTGACTGGGAATTGCCGAGGTTGTATCACTACCTCGGCAGGGACCAGGAGCACAGTGCAATGTTACCTCCCCTCCCTGATGCTCTGTTCCAGTGGGGCCTGGGCTGGCTGACTAAAGGCAAAAAGGACAATGATGTTGACTTTGGTCTTGTTAATGAACTTAATGGTATCTTCCAGTTGGTTTTTGGCTTTGGGGTCTGCAAGGTCTGTAGGAATTAGCCCCTCGAATGCAATGAAGATGCTGCGATTTCCAGCTATGCTTAAGAAGAGCCCCTGGGCTCCTTGGCCATATTCATCATTGCTTCCAGTGGTGGCAATCCAGTTCCACCCAGACTTGTTCAGTAGCAGGACCACAGCTTCCACCAAGTTCTTATCACTGGGAACGGTACGGTAGAAGGATGAGTACAACTCGGTGTTGCTGGGCTTCTCACTGCTGGCTCCGTAGCTGCCCTGCAGAGTAGAGGGTGGGAGAGAGTAAAGCCGAGGGAAGTGTTCACAGCGCAGATCACACTCCACCTTCTTTGCTTAGTCTCAGTGCACTAGATTTTCAAAAATGCTGGGTCAGGATAGCGGGAAGGAAGAACTCGTCTAAAGGGATAGGTGCCTCATGGCTGCATTTACCAAGAGAACCATAAACCGGCTGCCGTCACTTGCCTCCAGTAGCACTGTCCCACATGGCTATCTCTTTCCATTGCCATTTGTGTCCATCATCACAGCACCGGCCCTTATCATTAATGACAATGATAATTAGCTACTTTCTACAAAGGGTGGCACACCCAAAATTCAGTAATAGCTCAGGGCTAAATTTACTTGACCTTTGTAAAATTTGTACTGTGAGTAGAGAGGCTCTGAGCACCTTTCAAATCTAATTTATCTCGTCTGTCAGCAAATCTATCCTCTGCACGTCACAGGAGAAGAAACAGAGGCATAGAGAGACCAGGATGTTTAGCTGTGAGGGTCTAGACTGAGATGACCTCCTGCTCTTAGCTTTGTGTACTTCAGCCATGAAGCCAGTGGTTCCCAAACTGCTGGGCATGCTAATTCAGGAGGGATGCCCTTCTTCCTGGGGTTTTCCTCTGCTGTGTAGCTCAGTGCACTGGGTGTATTCCCTGCTGCATGGCCTGTGAAGATGGAAAGATTTTGGACCGTGCTTCGTTGCTGCAAAAGAAGCAGGTGGGACAGTAGCGTGCCTTTTCATTCTCCTCACACAGAGCTGTAAGGTGGTGTGAACTACCTGGGTGTAACTGAGTCAGAAAAAACTGATCCCACACCGGCCAGCCTGCAAGCCGGGTGATTTCGTTTCCCGTTTTGCTTTGTGCACAGCACCGGGTGTCCTTTCACCTCATAAAAGGCAACAGCGCTATCTCAACATGTGTCGCCCGCCTGCAGAGTGCGGTGCATGCTCCTCCTTCCACCTGGAAGCAAAAGCAACATTCGTACCTTTGCCCAAGTGCTAGATTCAAAACACTAAGGAAGCCAGCGCCACTAAAAGCTTTCATCAAGATGGGGTTGGCTGCATCTCCACTTTGGCTGCATAGTAGCATCAAGAAAACACACAAACATTTTTCCATTCCAGGGTCAGAAGTCAATGGCTCAGTACACAGCACTCCAACACCTCGGAGCTCATCTTTGTTTCCATCTTGCCTTCAATGCTTGCCTGTGAGACCATCAGCTGCTCTCAGAAGGACTTTCCTTTCTCTTCCCAGCCCAGGTGACCAAACGTAACATGTACTAGTGAAGCCAACAGTCCTCTTACCTTCTGCACACAACGAACGTGGGCTCTGATCGTGCCGTCAGGTTTACAGCGTCCATTCCAAAAGGGAGCAAGCCTCCTATGATACAGTCGGCAGGCCTTCTAAACTGAGCTGAGAGGCACGTGGGTTTGAAGGCTGCTGTGTAACCAAAGCTCAAGCACAGCAGCAGGTCAGGGACCGTTATTTGTCTGGTTTGGGGAAAACGTTTCAAAGAAATCCCCAAGTGAATGTGGGAGAGGGAACGGGGCGGAGGATCCAGTCTCAACAGTTCCCAAGAAGTCTCTTTACATAGAACTCGGAGAGATTGAAATAACAGGGATGAATTTGTTTAGCAAAATTCACTCAACGTGTAACTCTGTGCTTAGTGGGCAATAGTCAAATATGAAGCAATACCCTGAGCATGCTGGGTTGCAAACCACTGGCCTAATCCTGGTTTCCTTTACTCAGTGAGTAGCCTTTACTCAAGCAGGCTTGCTGAAATCATCGTCACAGCTCTGGAAATCGGACTTCTGTAGGGCAGGCGGTGAACTCAGGTGCCCGACGCTCACGTGGACACGTGTCTCTTGCATTACCCCCCCCCCCCCCTGCCCCAACCAAACAAGAAATGACATCTTTAATGGAATGTATTTGTAGAAACTGTCCCTCTTTACAGTTTTCACGAACAACTGGGTTTGTGGCTTGTCTAACGCTGGGAGCAGACCTTAGTCAGTGCAGGTTGCTCACCGAGAAGCATCGCCGAGGAGAACGTGCTTTGATAGGAGCGGAATCCAACAAGCTGAAGCGTGCCCTGTGGACAACGGTGCCCATCACCATAGCATGACCGTTACCTGCTTCGTCACTGCTTCGTGCTGCTATCTGAAGTTCTCCCTGGCTGCCTCTGATCCGAGCATTCGCTGCGTGCTCCCTACCTAGAAGCGGCCTGCACTGAAGGAATGGCACATAATTTATTTTTTAAACGAACTTCAGAATAGTACGTTGAGTTGCCTGAACTAAAGGGTAGCAGTGAGAGACGTACACAGCTGTAATATTGTTTGTTTGTTTGTTTAAATTCAAGGTCGCCTCATCATGGAGATAGCCAGATCTTCCTCAGTGCTTCGCAAGGACTTCTCTGGGGGAGGCCATTCCCAGATTACAAGGTTGGTGAGCAATTACTCAGCTATACTGCTCATTTTAGGAAGCTGTTACTGGCTAATCTAAATTTTTCTCGCACTGAGCTATGATGGTAACACTTTAGTTTAAAAACTGAGGTTAAGTCCTTTAGCTTCGTAATTTAGGTTGCGTCATGGTTTGCATTTTTTCTGTCAGGTTTGAGTTTTAGAAGATAGCTCTGAACTGGAAAGTTCAATTTACTGCATTTTATTGGCTTATTATGTATTTATACTGTATCATAAAAACTGCTTATACTGCCAAAGCGATATACCACTTCTGCCACAAGGCTAGAACATTTTTCCGTGTATGAAGAGAAGCAGATACGCTGTGGAAAACCAAGTATATGAGTACTTCAGGCGAGCAAGTCGTAGATTTCTCTAACTAAGTTATAGAGATATGTTTATACTGGCATCCTTTTAATGATACTGTCCCCTTAATAGAATATTTAAGTCTTAGCTTTAACTATATAACTTCTTTTACAAAGTTCTAAATACAAATTCAACTGCACGG
>VZTV01040620.1:0-29707 GCA_013400875.1 Anhinga rufa | reverse complement strand
CGCCCCGCGGCTCCCCCTGCCTTCCCGGCTGCGCTGGCCTGTGGCGGCGGTGGTCGCGGAAGCCAGGCCGGCCTGCGTTTCCAGGAGCTGGTGATCATCCGCCTGTTGGTCTGACTTGTGTTTTCTGACTGACTTCCCTCTAGGAAGAAGCTGGGCCTCCGCTTGAGTCTTCTACCCGATACTGAAAATTGAAATGGCGGCTGTAAAAGCAGCTAGATCTCCTCTGTTTGTGGCCATTTCTGTTTCTGAAGTAATTCACCATGCGGCCTGAGATTTAGGGTTATTAAAATGCCTGAAATAAAAGTCACTCCCTTGGGTAAGTCTAACCTCAAATCATCTTGGTATAGAAACACTGAAAAACTTTGGAATTTAGAACCCGAAGTAACGCGTGTTAGAGTGCTGGAGGCATACGTGCCTTTCCACGCTGCAAAAACCGCTGGTAGCGGTACGCTGGCAGTGTGTGTTAGAGTTGCGTGGCACCCTCCTTTGGTTCTTGTCAGTACGTTATTGTCCTCCTTTTGTCTTCCAAGCAAGTAAGACTCGAACCGTCTCACAGCTCTACCTTGATTGCAGGATTCATTAATACATCCTGGTAAAGGCATTGTAGTATTGTACAGCGCAGATAGAGTATCAGTTCACTTAGTGTTAAACATCCCCGGGAAGCAAATTTTTGTTGTTGTTTTGTTTTGTTTTGTTTTGGCTTTTTATGGCTGCACAGAGATGCATTTATGTACTGAGTAGGCAGAGGATGTGCCGAGCAGGAGAACTGCTGCATCCTGATGGATAATTTTCATGCTCAGAAGGGACTTAAGTAGAGCTTAAAGAAGGCTCATGCTTTCACTGAGGGGCAGAGTACCTGGGAAGGTGCAGAGCCCAGAGAGCTTTGAGTTCTGTGATAATCCTTTCCAGATAAGAGATTATTTTGCTCTTACTTTACAAAGCTGCGATTGCAGAGCAGCGGGCAGAGAACAAACATGCCCTGCACCCGAACTGCTCGTGGGTTGGGACGCAGTTCTGCATGTACTGCAGTTCTGCAGCTGGAAGGCGCTCTCGTAAGCTCAGGGAATGGGGTAAGTCAGTTCACATTTGTCTGCTCTCTAACAGATGTGCTTGCTTGGAAGAAAGGATGTGGCCTTTTCCTGCATCAGAAAAGGGGCTAGGAAGTTTGTACAGACCTTTAAATGTTTTTAAAATGTTTCAATGTTATCAAATTAATTAATAAGATTAAATTTTTAAATTCCTTTTTTGAAGTGATTGTAAGTATTCCCAGAGATGTCTTAGTCCTCTTTCTTTTGCTTGCCTCCAGGAGCTGGCCAGGATGTGGGGCGCAGCTGTATCCTTGTGTCTATTGCTGGGAAAAACGTAATGCTTGACTGTGGGATGCACATGGGCTACAACGATGACGTGAGTATAGCGCAGAAGCCTCAACGCTGTGTAGAGATGCTGTCAAGGTGCATCTGCCTGGCATTGCCCAGCAGCGCTCCTGGTTCATTGTTCCTCTCTCTTCCCTTGTATTTGAACGTTGCCTGACTCATCTTAGGTGACACATGGGTACTGCTAGCTAGGTGTGCGTTACTGGGCACATGTATCGGTTGCCGCTGGAGCTGGATTACAGCAAAGAACGAACTACTATTGCCCCTTCAAAATCCATTTCTCCCGTGCAAGAGGTGCACCCCCTCAGGTGTTCCTGGTGTACGAAGTGCCGCCGTCCAGCCATCCTTTCCCTGGGTTGTGGGCTCCACAAAAATATTAAGCAAGCTGTGATTGCTCCATTCGTGGTGGTTTTGGTCTTTCTGTATCTCACAAGGGTAGGTGTCTTCTACACTTTAAGACATTAATCCCATCATTAGCTAGACTCCTTGACATGATGCTTAGTTTTTTGCAGTTAATTACTTGTGAGATCTGCACGATGCTTTAGAGAGAGAGCTAGGAAATAGTCCTGATGTTTGGTCACCTGATACTAGTAGGAAAAGAATAATGGCAAAAATATCCTGTAAGATAGAAAGAGTTAAAGCGTGACACGAAGCAAATGGGCTGTTACAGGAAAGGTTTTGAGGTTTTCTGCGTTAATGCCCCTGGGTAAGCTAAAACATGTTGGTCACCTGTTTTACTTTGAAGATAAACTTGGCTGTGACTTACTTATTTGCGGTGTTAGTTTCCCTGTTTGTCCTTGGGCAGCCCTCCCATCCTTTCTCTCTCTGGCTCTTTCTGCACATAAATGCTGATGGTGTTGCCTGCAGCTCTTGCCCAGTTGCTGATGCTAGCGTGGTCTGCCGCCTTATTGCAGTTTTGCCTCAAGGTGGATTACAGCACGTTTCCAGTGTTTCAGTTTGTTCACGCCATTGTTTCGTTGGATTAGTAAAGTAGTATTAACTGGCTTTCCTTTGTAATGGGTAGCCTGTTTTTTCATGTTTTGCAGAGACGCTTTCCTGACTTCTCTTACATCACTCAGAATGGAAGGCTGACTGACTTTCTGGACTGCGTGATCATCAGGTGAGGAAGGTTCCTTCCTTGTCAGAGCTCAAATGGGAAGTGGGAAAGCTTTGCATACTGTCCCTAGCAACCCAAACATGTTCGAAGTCCATCATTCATGTTTTGCCTAGTTTTACTGTCGTGAGGTGCTTTAAAGATTTGAAACAAGATCTGAGAACCAGGCAAGCTGAACTCCTGTGCAGCATCTCCTTTATGCTTTGTGTCTTTTTGCAGCCACTTTCATTTGGACCATTGTGGAGCTTTACCGTATTTCAGTGAAATGGTCGGTTACGATGGGCCCATTTACATGACGCATCCTACCAAGGCCATCTGTCCCATCCTCCTGGAGGACTACAGGAAAATCACCGTAGATAAGAAAGGGGAAACTAACTTCTTCACTTCCCAAATGATTAAAGACTGTATGAAAAAAGTGATTGCTGTGCATCTGCACCAGACAGTTCAGGTAAGCGATCGCTTCTGCGTCCTCTTGGGTCAGAGCGACTGGATTGTTGCAGAAGGCAGAGCAATGCTGTTTTTGTAAAAGGTGCGCGCTAACGCAGTGTTCGCCTGTCCGTGCAGGTGGATGAGGAGCTGGAGATCAAGGCATACTATGCAGGCCACGTGCTAGGAGCAGCCATGTTCCAGATCAAGGCTGGATGTGAGTCAGTTGTGTACACTGTAAGTATGCACGACAGTGTTTATAGATACCCACCTCGCCTTCTAATGGCCTGTCCTGCTACACTGAGAATATGAACGGATTTCTTTTCTTCCATTAGGGTGATTATAACATGACACCAGACAGACATTTAGGGTAAGTAGGAATCTGAGTTTCTATGAATGGTGTGTATTTCTGACAGGAAGATTTTAGCCCAGCTTCTGTTAATAGCAGGGCTTTATCAGCACTGATTCTTTGCTAGGAGACGGGAACATTTAATGATGTCTTTGCTGGAAAGATAAATACAAATTTGAATTATGACAATGAACAGGTTTACATTGATTCTTCCAGATAGACCTTAATGTAATCATCTTCTGTATACTCATATTAATCTGTTTTCAAGGCTACATAATAATTGGACTTAGATGTTTGAAATGTTTTATTGTCATGGTATCTGCTAAATGTATTTGCTCTCTGAGAGTGCCACTCACGGGCTTTAGTGTTCATTTTATTTTTACTGGCATATTTGAGATAAAATATTCATGCTATTTGGAATAATAGTATAATGCATTTAAATCAAGTAATAGTCTGGAGAAGAAATACTTCTCAAAATCTGTAGTCTCTGTTCTGAGCTGGATTAATTTAAAGCACGGCGTGCAAAGAGAGGAGTCCTGATGCTGCCGCAGAACTCCTAGGTGACTTGGGGCAAGCCGATGCACATCGTTGTGCCTGTTTTCCTGTCTGCAAATGGAGACAGTGACGTTCTCCACCCACCTGTGAGACCTGCAGATCAGAAATGCCAGATACCATCTCTTAATTTGATTGGGTTTTTTTAATTTCCTTTTGTTTTAGTGCTGCCTGGATTGATAAGTGTCGCCCAGATTTATTAATAAGTGAATCCACCTATGCCACAACTATCAGAGATTCCAAACGCTGCAGAGAAAGAGACTTCTTGAAGAAAGTTCATGAGACTGTAGAAAGAGGAGGGAAGGTACGGCGTTTTGATAGCCTAAGTGCTGTGGGTTTCCTCTGCAAAGCTCTTGCTGGCTCTGTAGTGCTGTGTAACTTGGGCATCTCTGGATGACCACTACATGAAACCAAAGCCATTTTTATATTCCTCCACCTGTACTTTAAAAGACAGAATATTAAACACTTAAATTATGCCAAGAAGAAAACCAAACTATCACTTAATGAGACAGTAAGGGAAATGCTATGCTTACAGTCTGCAAATATGGAGGATAAAGGCAAAATTAATTTGATTTGCATCTTGTATACTGAAGCATGCTCTTAGTCCTGTAAAGTAAGAAACTGAGACTGTTCAATGACTGCTTTTAAACTTGATCAGAAATGATTTCAGCGTAGCCAAGTCTGTCTGTTCAGTATCCTGCTTTGTGCTGTTCGGCGCTGTGCTGTCTGTTACCATAAAACCCCTCCAAGTGCACGGAAAACACGCGCTTACCGTACAGGAAACGATGCTCCAGTACCTTGTTTGTGGCTTTCACTTGCCTGGCTGTTTTGCTTGGGTAAGCCTGTTCCAGTCCAGTGATATTTGATGTGAACAACTTCAGCTGGCTGCAAAGCACGTGGAACACCTGATGACAGCAACGTAACGTGGCTATTAGTTGTATCAGTCCGTTATTGTTTTAGAATTTCGGTCAGTCTTTTCTGAGAGCTTAGCCCCTATCTTTGCTAATGTAGGCATTTTTTTTAGATTCTCTTTTTCATTTAACGCCCCATTTAGAGCACGCCTAGGAAAAGACATTATGAAAAGAGACATTTTAACCCCTCAGAAAATGGAACTAGAAGTGGAGATTTGGAACACAGGCAGGTTTTACTGTAGCTAAGGATCTGGTTCTAGGTTCTCAGGACTTAGTTCATTAACTCGATTAAATGGAAAGTTAGTCTGGCTGTTGATTGTGTGCATAGAACTTGAACTGCGTTTTGGCTAAAAGCTACAGTGGTTTGTCACTTGTGACCTCAAGCCCTGTATTTTATTTACTGTTCTTGTCTTAGTAGGGGCAAAAGGTAGGCTTGCTTGTGGAAAAGAGGGCGAGTCTCTCGGTAGTGGATGTGTTTTGCTAAACAGTTGCATTAAGAAGTAGACAATGGCTTTCCCAATGAATCTGGAACGCAAATGAGTAGTGGAAAAACTCTTTGCTGCCAAGCGACGGCATCTAACTGAAGAAACCACTGGAAATCAAAACAGCTGTATGTTCTTTCCTCCAGTGTTGCCTTAATTTGGGAGGGGAGGAAGGTCATCATTACCCCAGCACAGCCAAAGCGATCAAGGACAGAAGCACTTGTCGTAGTGTCCGTTTCCATAAATAACACCAGAATTGTTGCTCTCAACGACTTGTTTTCCTGTCGCCTGGGAGAGAACAGAACTGAGTATATCCATGAGCACCGTGCCCTGCCGGGGGCTTTCCTCAGGGTGCCCCGGCTGAGGTCTCGGCCAAGCGGATAGATGCTTGTCAGGCGCCGGTGCCTTTCATTCCAAAACTGCAGAACACACTCCCGGGGAAAGACAGGTCAGCAAAGGAATATCAGGAAGCAAGAGGGAACCGAGGGACTTGTTCAGGAACCTTAATGCTACAGGGGCCGTTTACACGCCGTTTGGGTTTCACTGACTGAATCATTCCTCAATTGCAGGTTCTTATCCCAGTGTTTGCCCTTGGACGTGCCCAGGAACTTTGCATTTTATTGGAAACTTTCTGGTGAGTGCAGTCTCTTCTGTGCAAGTACCACCTCCCTTCTGTCCTCCTCACGTTGTGGTCCTGGCAGGTTTCTGTGATTCTTTCATGTCTGTTCAGTGCAAGTATCCTCGTTAGCGTTGCTCTGCATGTCGGCCCATGCTAGCGGTTCTGGAGTTACTTCTTTCCGTGTATTTCCCAGTGTTCCTGACTCTAAGCTGTAACGAACCATTTCCTTACCCAGAGTCATTCTCCGCTCAGGATCAACCGTCCTTGAAAAAATTTGATTATGTTTTTGCCACACTGTAAAACTGTTTTGATGGGAGGGGGAGGAGGGATGGACGAGTGTTAAACATATGTATAAGCGCAGTGTGGAAATGTTTTTGATAATACCAAACGATACTGCTTTTAATTATTTCCCAGAGCAGAATGATTAATATTTGTAATGGAAGGAAGTTGTCTGTAGTGGGTGAGAAGGAGAACTGGACTAAAGCCTACTTTGTAGTAAGTTAAGGCACAGTGATGCAGCACGGCCATAATACTGATTTATAGCCCCTTGAGAGCAGGGTATGCACAGAAATTCTTTGGAGACTACGTAGGTTTATGGACTTTCAGCATGGAGAGCCAGGATCCTAATTTGGCCCTCACAGGTATCTGGAACGCTTCTTTGTACAGGGAAAGAATGAACTTGAAGGCTCCAATTTACTTTTCCACGGGACTGACGGAGAAGGCCAATCATTATTACAAGCTCTTCATCACCTGGACTAATCAGAAAATTCGGAAAACATTTGTGCAGAGGAACATGTTTGAATTCAAACACATCAAAGCATTTGATCGGGCCTTTGCAGACAATCCGGGGCCTATGGTAAGTGGGCGTTAACGAGCTAAGAGAGCAGATGTGTAGTGTCAGGGGCTGTTTTTACACCACTCTCTTCCTGGCTGAGGCAAACAGGCAGCCTGCAAAAGCGAAGCGTCCTCTACCCCATTAGTATCAGCATCCCCTCCAAAACCCTTCTGTAGCCAGGCCTTCTGAATGTTTTTCATCTGTGTAACTGTTAAAGATCTTTCTATCTTTATTTCAGTAAAAGTAAAATGCCCAGAGAAAATAAAAAAGTTGATTGCATGTTCATATAATCTGTACCTCTGGGCCTGATTCAAACCATAACTTTTACAGTATATTCTTTTGCCTTAAGTCAGGAGACAGATCCTTTACAACACAATCTCTTATTGCTGGTTTTATTTCTGACTGGCAATAAGCCATAAGCAATAAGCAGTAGCTGAAAGAGGAATCTGTCGAGCGTGCTAGTGCCATTATAGAACTGTTCCAAGTTTTTATCAGATGCTGTGGATGCTCACAAAAACCGCCTCAAACAGTAGTTCAACTTAGGAGAAAATTAGACAAGGTGGGGAAAAACAAAATAGCAAAAATCCCCATGAGAGCTTTGATGTAGTAAGCGTGCTGTAGTGTGCATTAGTGGATGCTCTCCACAGTTTTAGGATATTTATATATTATAAGTTGAGGATATTTATAAGTATTGAAAAAAAACCTGTTTTCTGTGATGATTCTTGGCACATTTTTGACTTCTAGGTGGTGTTTGCAACCCCTGGTATGCTTCATGCAGGACAGTCCCTTCAGATCTTCAGGAAATGGGCAGGGAATGAAAAGAATATGGTAAGAAATTCTCTTTCCTTGAGTGCTGCTTTGTGTTAACGTGACGGTGGTATTGATACGGTCATAAGAACAAAGGTTGCAGGCAAGCTCTTCCTGAGCGCCTAGGGTTAAACGACACGGTCCTCTAGTGAACCAGCCCAGGGCAGAGCTCTGCCAAGCTCTGAATTTTGCTGTGTGACAGGGCAAGTGGAGGAGGTCCACTTGTGAGGTGTCTCACATGGGGGGTTGTGGGAGGTTTTATTTTCGAAAGTGCTTCCGCTAATTTTCAAGCTACTTCAAAGACATTGTAACTAGCATTCATTCTTATTTAGTGGCCTGTAGGCTTCTGCAGTTTGCTTTCTAATTTCATTTTCGTGTGTGTTCTGGAGTTGGGCGTTCACCACACAGGCTGCAGAACAAAGCAAGCAGCTTTCCAGTGAAGGATGGTAGTTTGTGAGACGGGAAGAACACAAACTTAGATCAGCATTATGCATTTGTGGCTATTTTTATGTTAACAGCAGCTGTGCTGCGCACAGTCCACGCGCAGAGTTTGTAGAATCTTTCTGGGTTCCTTCTCAGGTCATCATGCCAGGCTACTGTGTGCAGGGAACTGTGGGCCACAAGATTCTGAGTGGACAGCGCAAGCTGGAGATGGAAGGAAGACAAATAGTAAGTTTTATTTTCAAGAAGGAGGATCGATTGGGGGAAGTTCTTCAGAGCTTTAGGTTAGACACCATGGACTTGTAATGGGAATATGCCGCATGCAACATTGAAAATAACCACGTAACGTTTTCTTTGGGGTTGGACGAGGGTTTTTTTCCCCTTTGCGTTGACAACAGTGTGTCGTCTTCTGCCTTAAGACTTTGTCAGGGCATAATATTTAATAACGAGGCATGTTAGCCAGGTAAAAATGATACATTTCTAGGTGGATAGGGTTATTAAAACTGATACCAGCTGTCCTTAAGTACTGACTTATTTTGGCAAATGTGCAACAAGCATTGCGCTCTGAAATTGAGCAGTTTGATCCTGCTAAGTTGTTGAAAGCCGTTCTGTACAGCATCATAGTCAGTCTCTGCTGATAATCAGCGCTCTCTCCAACCTCATTTTCCAGTTCAGGTGTTCTGCTTCCTCCTTCAAACTAAACACAGAGGAGTCTGGGTCTGTTTGTGTGTGGTATGCAGGCTGCAGCGAGCCAAAGCAGTTCCTGGCTCACTAAGCCTGTGCTTTCTGCTCCCCCACAGCTGGAAGTAAAGATGCAGGTGGAGTACATGTCCTTCAGTGCCCATGCGGACGCCAAGGGAATAATGCAGCTGATTCGCCAGGCTGAGCCACGAAATGTTCTCCTGGTCCACGGTGAAGCAAAGAAAATGGAGTTTCTGAAGCAGAAAATAGAACAGGAATTTCGTACGTATAGTGCTGGTACTGAAGAGGGAATGGCGGTAGAAGGAAGGCGTTCAAGTTCACACACTTAATCCACTGGACCTCAGCGCAGAGTTGGCGTTCTGTAATTTACAGGGCCAGTCACCCTCAAGAAACTAGTATCCGTAACATATTAACATGCTACGCCCGTTTAATGTCCGTTTGGACTTGCAGTAAAAGTGGTTTTGATAAGTTTGTATTGTTCTAGTCCAGCTCTTACTGAACAGATATTTCTTTAGATTCCTAAAAGAAGCTGAGGCAGGCAGAGTACATCTGGAATTGTAAGTTAGCAACTTCAGTGGCTAGCAGGGAATGAGCTCCAGAAAAAAAAAAAAGTTAATTTCTTGGAAACAGCTGACTTTTAAATGATGAGTGGAGGAAGCGCAGAATTCACTGTCTGCAGATTTCCTTGCAGTAATTTGTTAGCGACATCAGAGAGCAGGTGGCTTTGGTGCAGCCCGTTTTCTTTTTACCCCTCTCAAGGAGTTACGGATAGCTTGGCTAGCGGGTAAGTTAGTATTGCTGCGTTGGGGGTTTGATGGTTCTGGTGAGGTTGTTAGCCTTACGTCTGAGCAGCGGTTCTACTTTTCAGCCTCTTTCAAATCCCCGGTATGAAATTTCGGCAGATTGCTATTAAACTTGACTTCTTCTCCTGAACAGCTGCAGTAGGCTTCTGCCAAAATCGCAGCACCATCTACTCTAGGGATGCTCGCACGCTGCTTGTGGGTGAAATGACGGTCGGGGATTGCAAAGGCCGCTGCAGCGGCCCTTCTGACGTGGGTTCTTTACATTGCAGATGTCAACTGTTACATGCCTGCAAATGGCGAGACCACAACAATATTCACCAATCCCAGCATTCCGGTGGACATATCCCTGGGACTCTTGAAGAGAGAAACAGCAATAGGTGACACATTTTCAACCAAGAATTTAACCTTTTGGCCCCTGCCACTGTGTTGTACAGTACTTGTGTTAGGTGGGAGTTCTAGCAACGGTGACTTAGAGCAGTGCTTCCTGCAAAAGAACGGGTTTTCTGAGCGTTTAGTGGTTGAGGAGGCTTCCTGTGCAGTGAAGTGGCTGCTGTGCTGTCAGTGCGTACCCAGCAGTGTTTGAACACGCACACAACCTTGTTTGCTACTCGTTGCCCATTCGCTATGAAAGCAGCGGCCATGGAGGCTTTTAGTAGCTAGGTCTGTGAAAACTGGAATTGCTTTTATAAACCCCATTTAAGAAAAAGCCAAAACCTCTCAAATCAGGAAGCGGTATGGGAGGACGGGCGGTTGTTCTGTATGACTAAGCGTGGTTTCTTGTGTATGTAGAGCAGACGTGGTTTAGGCACCCCGTGTGCTTTAACAGACAGGACAGGAGAATGAAGATGTAAAATCTTAAGTCTCTGAACCTCAGCGGGGACCCAGAAATACAATCTATTAAGTCCTAGAGCAGTCATCTTGTGTGGAAAGTAAGCACATCATCATTAACCATGTCATCTTTCTCTTCCATTGGCCCTGGTTTAGGTCTCCTACCAGATGGCAAGAAGCCAAAGCTAATGCATGGCACATTAATTATGAAGGATAATGTAAGTAAAAAAAGCTCTTATGTTTGTCTTGTGTCCTCTGAATGAGCGGGTTGTTTCAGTGCGTAAGTGAGGGCTGGGTGAACAAGGAACTAAAGTAAAGGTAAGCAGTCCTAGTTTCTTGGGAATAGCCCAGTGACAGCGTACCCGGGAAGAGCAATCTGCAGCACAGGCGCTTTAGCTTGCCACTTGTCTGGCCTGGTAGGCTTCGCTAGTCCCACAGCTTCCGAGTTAGTATCGTGCTATTCATGAGCAGGGTGTTGAGGCAGAATTTCTACTGGTCAGTCGCAGGAATGCTCACGGATGAAGTCGCAGGAAACGGATAAATTTGAAGAGCTGCTTCTGTTCAAAGTCTGGGTTTTGCCCTGGCCCCTGCAGCTACAGACATTCTAAAGAGGCTGCGGTTTTTCAGCCTGGGAATCCAAGGTGGTGCCCGTAAAAATCAAAAGAATCGAGCAGCAGCCTGCTGTTGGTGGACTTCAGTTTGTTGGACAAGGGTGGAAGGGTGCCAAGGGAGGAATCCTTACTCACTAACCTCAAACAAATCGTTTCCCCTGATAAGAGGCTAAACCCACTTCCGTTCAGAGAGCAACTTTAATTTTGGGAAATAGAGAACTGGTGTGATTATTGAGGTGGACATTTTGCCACTGTTTTACCTCTACCTTTGCTGCCCAGCATACGCTCGTGTCTAGAGCTGTTACTGCTTGCAGTAAGAAGTAATAACTGAAACGTGCTGAGACGTTTCAGGGGCTGAACAGGAATGATCTTACCTGCCGGAGTTTTGCAGGGATGAACCTGCGTGCAGCTGACCACAGAGGAGGAACAAAACTTCAGAAAACGCAAAGAAATAGCTTCTACTGAATTTGTACTTCTCCTCTGCAGAGCTTCCGTCTAGTTTCTCCCGAGCAGGCTTTGAAGGAGCTGGGCCTTACAGAACATCAGTTGCGTTTCACCTGCCGTGTTCACATTCAGGATCCGCGGAAAGAGCATGAGACAGTGCTTCGTGTATACAACCATCTCAAAGGGTAAGGCCTTAGCTGCGTTTATTATTTTTTTTTAATCCCCCTAGGGATGGACATGAGCTTGTCATGCTTAATACGGGTAGTACGAGTGCCCCCTCCTTCCCAGCCTGCCAGACCAGCCCCAGAGAGTTCTGAAGAGAGAATTCTCTGCAGCCCAGAAGACGCGCCTGTGCTAGATTTTAGTCTATATAGCTAATGTAACCAGAGCAGTGGTTACGCTGCAGGAGCAGAGGCTGGTTATCAGCCTACAAGCTCCTGGCCTTTGCCAGGCTGGAGCAGTCCACCCAAAATCCCAGAATCCCAGAGCGGTGAGGGGTGGAAGGGACCTCTGGAGCTCCCCCCGTCCAGCCCCTGCGTGAGCAGCACCCCCAGAGCAGGGGCACAGGACCGCATCCAGGCGGGGTGGGAATGGCTCCAGGGAAGGAGACTCCACAGCCTCTCTGGGCAGCCTGGGCCGCTGCTCTGGCACCCGCACAGCAAAGGGGTTTTGCCTCAGATTTCAGTGGAACTCCCCGTGTTCCAGCTTGTGCCCGTTGCCCCTTGTCCTGTCGTCGGGCACCGCTGAGAAGAGCCCAGTCCCACCCTCCTGACACCCGCCCTTCGGATACTGATAAGCACTGAGGAGATCCCCCTCAGCCTTCTCTGTTCCTGGTGGTTTGCTGCTGTCACTACTGCTCTGCCTGAAGTTAGTGCAGCTGTTTGGGTCAAGCATAGGGTTAAGACACCTCTGAAAGCCGTTCAAGAGCTAGCAGCAGATGAACCTTAATAGCTGTTTTCTTCCTACAGGCATCTGGTCAATTCTGTGAGTAGTCCTTTGCTCAGAGGAATAGGGAGCTGTAGCTATCATGAAAGCCAGAAATCAGTTCTGTAGGAAATCCAACATTAATAAAAGCACCAAAATAAGCAAGCGATGAATCAGCCCCGTCCTCCCTTCCTTGGGCAGTGGGTGCTGGCTCAGAGACACAGCTAGAAGTAATAACAACATGCTGGTGCTGGGAATTCAGCGATACAGGGGCTGGCTGACCCACCCTTCAGCTTGTATGCGTGTCCCATCCAAAATAAATCACGTATCTTGTGTCTTACCAGGGTTCTGAAAGATTATTCAGTGCAGCATCTCCCTGACGGTTCTATAACAGTGGAGTCCATTCTTATCCAAGCCACAGCACACTCGGAGGATCAAGGAACCAAAGTTCTGCTCGTATCCTGGACCTACCAGGTAGGAATACTTGAAGGCACACTTTTCAATCAACTCTGATCTTAACTCCTTACCACCCAAAACTGTCCCACAACGGGGTGAGCCTTCATCGCGCTGGTTTTGGAGTGGTTTGACTGGAAGATGAGGCGAGTCGCTGCCGTTTTCTTTGCCGTTTTAGGTTTCGTACAAATCATTTTACAGAAGCTCTACTGAGCGAGTTCTCTCTGGGACCACTGAACTCAAGGCAACTGATCTGGAGTAATTACACTTAGTACAATTAACAGCTAATTACAGTTATGGCTGTGTTTTGAGCACGCTACAGTACCCAACTTCTAAGCTGTCAGCTGTATCGATACGGCCATACAGCGTGTAGAAGTATTTTATATTGTATTTCTTGGGTGTAAAACTTAAACAGCAAGCAGAAAGCTAGCTCACACTAAATTGGGGCAAGATTAGACAGGCATCATGTTTTCTTCCTTTCAAACGGATACTTTTATGGCTGTATTTTTAAATGCTTTCTTCACAGCAAGGAAACGCCTTCTTGAGGGCAAAGCAAAACCAATAATCAGTGGTTCTTTATTCTTTGCCTTCAAGAAAAATGGTCATTTTCCTCAAAAGAGACATCTCAGGCCAGACACCTACTTTGCCAAATGGGAGTTTTACATCGGTATTTTGAAAGAACACCCAGAACTGCCTTTGTGCTAACCGGATTGGTTTCCATTTTTGAACACTGCTAAGAGGCGATTTTGATGGGTCCAAGAATTGTTTCGATGCCTGTTTCTAGGTACCAGAGGCAAATTTATTGCCCCAAATGGGAAAGTCAAGTAGAAGATTGCTTTGATGCTGTTTCTCTATTCTCTCTAGGATGAAGAGCTGGGCAGCTATCTCACATCCCTTTTGAAAAAAGGACTGCCACAGAGCACATCGTGAGCAACAGAGCAGCAGGCACGGCGGGGTTTCAGAGGTTTAGATTTTATTTTGTTTACATTGTTAATGGGTTTTTTTTCTGGTTTTGTTTTAATAAAGGAATTACAGTGTTTCTCCAGTTACTGCAGTGCTAGTGTATACCGTTCAGCAGTACTGCGAGCTTCTCCCGTTGGAAACCTGCCCAGGGAGTCAGTACGGCCTGTTTGTAAAGAGTCCTGAGGAACAAGCGTTGAGTTGCTTACACAATAAGGTAAAAGAATTGAGCGTCCTTCCCCTCCCAGGGCTCGTTTCCCTTAAAACCTCAGCGGTGCTGTTCTATACTACAGTCATTTTCCACGCAGTATCTAGGCTTTCAGTTTGTCCCCAAAAATAAGTAGAAGCGACAGCGCTGCACTGACCCGCAGTCCTGCGCCGAACTAATGCCTGGGACAAAACAGCCCGCTTGTGTCAGAACAGTCCCTCCGCTGCTGGGAGGTTTTTCCATAGCCTATAAACGGGACAAAAATAGCAGTAGCTCATGAAAGGTGAAAGACTCATTTGTCCTAATGCTCCCTTAGAGGCTCTCCTCATCTCCGCTTTACAAGTGCAGTTAAGCTGAGGAACACGGGAATTGTTATTTTCCGTATTTTAGAAAAGTTTGAGCAGGTTTTTTTCTCACTGATAGTTAAAAAATTCTTCCAAGCTACGAGCAAAAGCCAGAAGGGGAGAGGGCAGCAGCTGCCCCACGGGGAGTAGGTGTCCGCTCCGCGTGAGTCAAGCTGCACGTAGCAATAACCAATTCAAGTCAGGCCCATCCTAACGCGTGTAATGCGGTAGAAATGTAATCCGTTTCCACAAAAGCCATCTGTTACAAAGCTTTAGCTCTACCACAGTAATTTCAGGTCTGCTCTTGGTTTGCTCACTGCGTACATCTCGGGTTGCTGAAGTGGTTTAGCGGTTGGATGATCAGTGCAGCCTCCCAGATTTGAGACCATCGCATGCTTCCCCCCCAACCAACCCAAGAACCCAACGTACCCCTACAGCAACGCTGCTGCTTCTCCAAACCCGTTACCCCCTGTCCTTAACCAGCCTGCACCATCTGCCCATGTTCAGCCAATTTGCTGAAGTTGCGATGGCCGTCGTTGTGCAGAGAGAAATCACTATCACTACCTCGCAGAGCCACGCGCTCATTTATCTCCCCGCACCATGCTGCCGGGCTAATCCTACTCCCTCCCTCCTTCACAGTCCGTCGCAGCACTTGGTCCAAGCCCAAGAGCACAGCGTAACCTGGGAGCCCCAACCACGGCGTGCCAGGGCGAAGCGTGACTTTTAACCTGCGTTTTGCGCGTTTGGAAATGGAAGTGCCGATTTAGCACGTTGCTGCAGCCAGGCACACCTTGTTCCCTGCTAACCAAGCCCCGTGACAGTTTCCCTTCTCTTCTCACCTGCTCAGCAGTCTCGCACGCCTACAGGCCGATAGCGCGTACGCGCTTTATGAAGTGCGGGGTGGGCGTGGGAAGGAACAGAACAGCGAGTCTGTGTAGCTGTTACCAAAAATCACATCCTGTTAAGTAAACCGTTGGCTTTTAAGCAGGTTTGTCGGCCAGGCCAGTGCTCGTCTGGGGACTGATAACCCACAAAAGATAAATTCTCTCCAAAGTCTCATGTTTCACAGGGTGGAAAACTCAGCAGTTCTCAGAAGCTGCGTGGTTCTGTTAATAGAAGAGAAGGGGTGAAGTAGGTCAGATATGTTTTGTGATGCAAACGAAATGACTGAAAAAGAGAGCTTTGACATTTGAGCAGGACAGCACAGGGTAAGTTGTGCCAGCTCCTTCCCCCAGTGACCCAGCGGCAAGAGGAGCTTGCTTACCACTGGTCCTGCACGGACTTAACTGGCTGATAGATACAAGTATTTATTATCTTCTCAACTTGCATTAATGGATGTCCAGCATGGACCCAGAGGCACCGCTGTGCTAGAAGCCCCCTGCTGAAGTACTCCTGGGGAAGCCAATCCATTGATCCAGGAGGAGGGAGGAGAAGCCCTTATTTGGCTGTGGAATGTAGGCAGAAAGCTGCGGTGAACCCAGCTGGCTACAGCTGCCCTCAGGGAGAAAACACAGGATCCCTCCAAAATAGGGAAAAGCCAAGCAGGAGTGCCTGGAGCCACTCAGCCTTCAGCTTTGGTGTCACTGAGGAGGCTGGTTTCCTCCGAGTAACCCTTTCCTGGGCTGTCCTGCGTTCCGAAGGGAGCCCCTCGTTCTCCTGCCAACCCCGAAGTTAAACAAGAGGAGACCAGAACATCAATGTAAGCGAACACAGCATGTTTCACCAGGTGCATCCAGGACTGCCAGGGAATACAGCCTCCCCACGTGCTGTCCTAGCGGGCTAATAAAAATACATAGACCTGTTAGGCGCTTCCCTCCCTCTTGCCTTGATGTAAGAGCCACTGTGTGAAGGAGCGGCAGGTTTCATCACTTTGTTTTCAAAGAAGGAGTTGGAAACGTGAATACTGTACTTACTTGAAGTAGATGAGTTGATTCCATCTCTGTGTTTTTTACTTCCAGGTCTCTGTTGTAGTTTATAGACGTAGGAGCACTCCCCAAGCTTCTGGTCGCATATTGTGTACACCATTTTAGACCTGAATCTGAGCTTGAAGTTGAAGTGCCATTGCTTGCTGGAAGAGGTGAAGTAGTACAAGAGTGGGTTAAGGCAACAGTTGAAACTCACGAGGGCTAAGGTGACCCTTCGCATTTTGTAGATCAAGGTGGTAAATGACGGATTCTGGATGACCTGGACTCTCATTAAAAAGTGGAGCAAGTGAGTGAGATGATACGGGAGAAAGCACAAAGTACAGATGACCAAGATGATGTAGATGGTGCTCAGGGCCTTCCTCTTGCGAACGCTGTGTTTGATCTGGGAGATCCTCCTAGCGATGAGAGGGTAGCTGATCAGAATGATGGAAAATGGGATCACAAAACCAAAAACTAAGGCCAGGATGTTGTAAGGTGCCATGCGATACGCCCAGCTTCTCAAAGCAAAGTTCTCAAAGCAGGCTGTTGTGTTCCTCGCGCCGCTGTTGTGGAGGGGACCTCCAAGGATAAGTGGAACCATGACACTTAAAGCCACCGCCCAAAGGACTGTGACCACCGTCACGTAATGGATGACCTTGATCTGGATGTACGTGAAGGGGTGCAACACGGCAATGTAACGGTCAACACAGATGCAGGTGAAAAAGGCAATGCTTAGATAGATGTTGATGTAGTACAAAGTCCCAGTTACCCTACAAGCCATGTCGCCAAAGATCCAGTTGTTCCGATTCAGGTGGTAATGGATTTTAAAAGGCAACACGCAAACAAACAAGGTGTCTACCAGAGCTAGGTTCATCATGTACACATAGGAGCGGGACGCGTGCTGTACTTTGCAGGACAGGAAGTACAGAGCTAAGGCGTTTTCTATCAGTCCCAGCACAAAGACAATGCTGTAGATGACCGTAAACAAGGAATACTGGAAGTCTGCTTCCAAGCTGAAGCCTGAACTGGCATCAGTAGCTGTCTCATTGGAGACTCCTTCGGTCCAGGAAACATCTGTCATGATTTCTGCTGGGGCACAGGGATATCCAACCCGGGGTAACAGCCTTAAGCCATCCCTTACCTCGGGAGGTTCTCGAGTCTCGTTTCACCTCAGGTGGGCGAGAGCTAAAGCTACACGGCTGAGTGATGTGAAGCGTGGTGAAGTCTGTGGTTCGGAGGTCTGTGCTTGGTACGTTTAGATGGAAAGCGGTGTTGCTGTAGGGGAGAACAAATCATTTAACACACAAGTATTTGAGGTTTACATAGTGGACAGAGTATTTACTCTGAGTATTACCCTCGCAGGGTGACAATACTGAGATAACCAAGGTAGCAATTCCCTCTGCTCCCCCCGCAAAAACCCCCAAACCAAGGCACGTAGAAGGCTGTAGCCGTGGCTAAGGATGGCCCAGCACCTGAAGCAGTGCAGGAGAACGTTAGCGGTGATACACCTTTGGAGGTCCTGTAATTAATTTCCTGTTCCTAAGCCCTACCAAAATTCCCGTGTCATTACCGGGAGATGTACGACGTTATTATCTTATCCTTAAAAACCTGCAGCGATGGATTGTGCAGGCTTCCCGGGAAAAAGGAAAAGCCACAGTAGCAAAACACAAGCAGAAGGGCTTTTCCAGTTGCTCCAGCGTGACGGTTAACCCAGCACTCTGCGTGACTGAAGTGTTTTAACCTTGTTGCGGCAGTTTTATAACGAGCCTGTGCGGAGCCTTCCTGCTAAGATGAAGAAATGGCATTTAAAGCACAGAACGGGAGGCGGTAGCTGTCATCCACAGCGAGCTGTTAACCAGGTCGGGAAGAGGCAGCACCGTCCCCATCCCGTTTAGGAGCGGTTCGGGGTGGGTCGCCACTGGTACAGACGAGGGTAACAGGAGTAAAGGGAAGGTTCAGCACTTGCGCCAAGATGTGCCGGGTCTCTCAGAACAAACACTCATTTGCGGGGGAGTGTGCGGTACGCGATACAGTCCTGGGGCACCAGAAGACCCCATAACAGTCTAGAAGTAGGTTGTTTTCCCCCCCCCCACCCACACTTTTATACTTTACTTGACATTCATATACACGTGGGAAGGCTCGGTGTGAGCTGCTGGGTGAATTTACAGCACTCGGCCCACCCTGCAGGCACGCTGCAGAGGGAAACCACCGCTCCTCTCGGTCACAGAGGGAGCCTGAAGGCCTGGTTTATGTGTTTGAAATAGGGGAAAGAGGCGCCGTGCAAGTAGGGCTCCCCTCACCTAGGTCGCTCACACCACCTAAGCAATAAAGCGCACTCCAGCAGCGCGGTGTCTCTCCGTCAAATATAGAAGAAACCCGAGTAACAGCTAAGCACAGACACCTGAACAGAAGCCCTTAAAGACAGCGGAGAAATGAAACCCAGCTACAGCAGGCACCAAGTTCCTGAAGTTGAGCCATTGAAAGCACAAAAATGCAAAGGTTGTTGGGTGCTTTCCAAAGGAAACTCTGAAATCACACTTCCTCCCAATAGCTGTTTATCTAATGAAGTCAAAACACCCGAGATGATAACTGGAAGATTAGAAAGGGGAAAAAAAAAAAAGGTTTCACTTTAAGTAGGCAAGCGTACGTATCTGCCTACATGGGCCTTTCACCTGCTAGCAAAGGGCTTGTACACACACACACAGAGACACGAATGCAAAACCAGGCACGGCTAAGCCCTGACTTGAAACAACCTTTCTCTCGGAGTTTTGCCAGAGCAAGAGCCACCAAACAACTCTCTTCTCTAGGTTCAAAGTCTGGCGTTGCAACTGGGGAAAGATAAAAATCATTCGAGGGGCGGGACGGCCAAGGGGACCGATGAGCTGCTCACGAGACAAGCGCAGTCAGGACATCCGCAGACACTATCGGCTCCCAGCTCCCAAACAAACAAAAGGAATTTTTCCAAACAGCACATAAATTGTCCCAAGATTCCGTAGAAGCCAGGCACGACCAGAGTCCCTCTGTGCTTGGTGCTGACTGACCGCTGCGAGGCGGCAAAATGAGTCTCGCTAAAGGACTGCCTAAAGCTGGTTCCGCTCGGTCCCGGGCAGTATGGGACCTTGCCAAGGGCCCAGAACCTGCTTGCACCATGACACCACACTAGTATCGCTGGCTTTCAGCGCCTGCCGTCTCACTTACCATCCCCTAAATCCCTCCCCATCTGAAATGGGATCCCACATTAAGCCGAACGTTCTTAGAGTGGACAGTGGGCAGCGCCCCGACACCTCCGGGTGAGGCGTGTGGCACGGAGACGCTCGTACCCACCGGCGCTCGCCATCCCGAGGCGTAGGAGTACCACGAACCCCGTTAATCTCAGCTGCAGCAGAACTAAGGATCAGTGGGGAGGGGGCGTGGAATAAATCACCGACATGGGGTATTTTACAAGTCAGTTTTCTGCCCGGTTCCAAGCAGTTCTACGCGCACTGCGGGACGCCACCACGTACATCGCTGTGTGGAAACGTTTTCATTCCCTGTGAGAGGTAACAGAAGTGACAGAGTTCCCGACTAGACAGCTCTGTTCCAAGCATATAGCCACTTCAATCTCCTATCATAGCCTACCACTCACTTATCTACCATTTTGAAAGTACAGAGTCTGATCAAATTCCAAATTNAGGGGGGCCTGTTATTTCTTCCAGACAACCAAAAAGCACCGCTGACTTCTCTCTCTGTACAGAGTTATTTAATAAAAACCACAGAAAAGCACACATCAAAGTTTCTACTGGATTTTGAGTTCATTAAATTATTAGAAATGTTTTCATATAAAACCAAGCTGGAGTCTTTGAACTCTGGTCAAGCGTGAGGTTTTTCTGGTTTTAGTTTTAGAACATGACTGTCAATCAGAAAGACAAATCTCCCCGCGTGTTGGATGTCCAAATCTAATCAACCGAAAAGAATTAGTAATGCGACAACATAAAAAGGAAAAAGAACGCTAAATACGCCTCGATAAAAGTAACAAGTATTAACGACGGACACCAAAAACCCCAATTCAGACGAGGAGTTTGTACAGAAGTTCTCTACTGATGGGGTATTTTATGATGCTAAGAGGGCATGTTCTTTATTTAAATGTCTTTAGGTTATTTTTAACAGCTGCTCTGGGATTTAAAAAACAAAGCAAAACCCCACAGCAGTCCTCTGCGCTGACTGACGTGTTGGCCAGTCGGTCTGCTTCTCGACTACAGCCTGGAGAGCGGAGCCCGGGTTGCTCAGTGACTGGATTTGGTAACCAGCCCGTAATCCGATAACCAGCGGTAGGTTTTTATCGTAACCAGGAGTTGGGAAACGGTTGCAGAAACACCAACAGCCGGTATTTCTGCACTGTGACTATTAAAAAGAAAAAAAAAGAGCGCTGGTACCTGAGCCTGCAGAGGCAGTTGGCTTGATTAACACCCGAACAGCATTAGTATTTGGTTCGGTTTCCTGCCCTGTAAAGACTCGTAATTTAGTCAGAAAGTTAACTTACCAGAGCTCAGATCACATCTCTCAGGCAAAAGCTGCAGATGAGTACACCAGCCCCTCCAAAGAGTCCGCACAGCTACGAGGTCACTGCTAAGCTCTTCTGCGTAGACTTCGAACACCAGAGCAAACTGCCCCGCCGGACACGCTGCAGAGCTCGCCCCCGTTGCTCTGCAGAGAGAAACCACAGGAAGCGAAGATGAAAAGCAGTCACTCAGATCCAAGGCAGAGCACTTGCCCCGCTAGCAAAGCGTCCCCCCCAGACCTGAGGAGAGAGCACAGCACGCGGCGCTAGTGCGTGCTCCGGATCTCCCCACGCACCCCCTGTAAGGGGGAGGCACAACGCTCCCGCCCAAAGCCCCCCTCGGTCGCCTCCACCCGCCCTGCCCTCCGGTCCCCACAGTCGGGAGAGCAAGACCAGCCTCTGAAACCAGGTACCAGCGCTGCAGTCTGAGACACGCCGAAATGGGCCTGTAGCTGCGCTCTCACTTCCCCTCAAAGTGGGGAACAGCAAGACCTTGCTGCCATTCCTTTTCAAGCACAGCACCATCTAGAAACCACATGGGCATATTAGGGTTTGGAACGCAGGTGGACAAGCCCCGCTGCTCCTGTGGAAAAATCACGGCAGCCTGTTAGAGCAGCCCTGCCCCGGGGTACTCATCCAGCAAGGCTGCACCAGAAAAGCACAGGCAGGTACCACACTAGCACCACAGCAGCCTCAGCTCGCCTTTTCCGTGGCAGAGAGCCAGGACTCCTCCAAAGTTCCATCATCTTCTTTGGGAATTAGTCCCCAAGGGACTAAAGCAGCTAGCGGTCAGCACGCTGCAGGGGAAGGGAGAGAGGAACCAGAAGCGTCCTGCCTTTTGTTCTCATGCTGCCAAAAGCAGGTCTCTGGCAAAACTGCTACCTGGGACCGAGCGGGGAAGAGACGCGTCACGTCTCATGAGGGGACACCTAGGAACGGGCTGTCCTCCTGTTCTGTACCAGGGACGCTCACTGGCTCGATCCCCGCTGCCAAAGGCGGGGGTGGCCTTAGGAGAGGTCAAAAAGAACTGCTGCCTCCCCCTCTGCCTGCCTTGGGCTCCTCACCATACAGAGAGTGGAAACTTCACAGTCTCTCAAGAGGTTATTAAGATTCTTCCTTTATTTATGTGAATGCAATAGTTGGTATCGCTTTGAATTGCCACATAACAAAGAACATCCTCTTACCGGATCAAGTGGGCTGTCTGCTCTGACAAACTGGCTTTCTCTGCAATTCTTCTCCTCCTCTCATGGACAGAAGGGACATTAATCGTGGTGGTGCCAGGCATCTCAGCTGCACATTTTTCCACTGCAGGAGAATGTGTAAACCAAGTATCGTTTCTTCTGTGAACTTCAGAAGTCAAAATTTTCATCCTCATTCCTGTAACCTGGCACTCTAACAGTCATTTTATAACCAAACCAGAGATTCTGGTGTCATTCATGAGAAAAAAAACCCACAAGTCACCCAGTGTGTATTTTATTGCTTAGGCAAGCAGGCAAAACCCGAGATCAGAGTGGTTTAAAAAAATAATAATAATTAAACCCAACACCACAAAAGCGTTCTCTCTGCTCCGTGCTCTGCACTACGATTCACGCGCCCCGGGATCACCGACAGTCTCTAGCACGCGCTGCAGCACCGCTGCACCAACTATGGAAGAGCAGAAGGAAGCAACAAGCAAATCGGAGCCCAGCAAGAGCGTGGCAGCTAGAGAGCCTCCACTGCCGAAAGCGCTTCGTTTCACGGTTAGGCTGACTCGCTCCTATAGCTGTTCCTGTGCTACTAACCCAGGCTGTGACCGTTCAGACAGGTTTTAAGTGACCTCAAAGGAACCTCGCTCTGAAACGTGCCACATTCTAAGTGCAACGTCGTACCCGGGAACAGGATAATGCAGAAGCCGCTACAGCTCAGTAAGAGCGACTGCTGATGAGGAGAGGAAATGGCAAGTACTTTCAAAGGCTGTTTCTGTAAGTCACTGCATCAAAGAGTAGCAGTTGTCCCTTGCGCTATGCTACACAAAGGCAGGGTTACAGAGGAGAGGGGCAGAGAGGAAAGGCTACGTTCTCCTCAGTTCTCAGCCTGTATCCCTCCCATGCACACCACAGAAGGAAAAAACCACCGAACCCAAAAAACCCAAACCCCATTCCTTCCTCCCCCTGTTTGAGAGACAGGCACCAGAATTTCAGAAGAAAGAAAAAAAAGCAGTTATCTGAAAGCAGCGTGGAGTGTTCTTCCTTTCTCCTTGGCAGTCTCGGAGGGCAAGAACAAATGATAGGAAGATGCCTATGATCACAGTCAATGATTTTTATTGAGACACGACTGTGTATTGCATAAAGAGCGCTTGGCAAGCCTCCATCACACATCCACAACAGTCCTTTCAGACATGGCTGTGTCTCATAGAGCTGCTATTCTTCTGGGGCAATTGTAGTGTCCAAATCTGTACAGGAGAAAAAGAAAGCATTGATTTAGGGAAAAAGATGGCACCGAAACCACCTGAAAGCACTTAAAATTTGTGGTGTTCATTTCCCGCCTGGGCTCCCTCCCCACTGGCACAGACGGCTCCTCAGCACTACTAGGAAAAGCAGCGCTGGAGAGGGCCGAAACCAGCAAGCAGCAGCTGCCTTTTCAAGGCCAGGCCAGGTGCTCAGAACTACATTCAAGTTCCTTTCACCACTTTGTCACTTCCCTTTCCCTTCTGTCTTCTTTAAGCCCCAGTGTGTGCACGGCTGCTGCAGGAGAGAGCATGCTCTAGGCCCACCTGTAGGAGGTCTGTGGTCTGGCTCAGACAAGGCAGCCTGGGGAAGGTCTGCAGTGCGGTGGCAAGTCCTTTGTATCCACATTTCACAGACACTGGATTAATCAGAGACAGATTAATCCTTGCAGTTTTAAATACCTGCTATCCCCAGCAGGGCTGTCAGACTTCCATGATGTCCATTTACTATCTTCTGCAAATTTGCCCCCCTCCCTTACTTAACTAGTTTAGATCAGAGGCTGTTAAATTGAGAGCGCCACCGCAGAAGCACAAGGGTGATCTGTTCTCTGTCCTCCAGTCTGTACAATCCTCTCATAAATACCAAGGGAGAAGCGAGTGAACAGAAACGGATCTGTAGGCACCTAGATACCACAGATGATTTGGTGGCCAGACACAGAACAAGAATTTATGAGAATTGAAAGTATTATTCATGTGAGATCTCAAAGTCATTGTCAGCACAACTTCTCTTTTACTATCCTGCAAGTAAGAGGAAGAAATCTATCAGGAAAAAAAAAAATACACATTTTTTTCCATAGCAACTGCTGTAAACCCCTCTACAGTGCAGGGCATTCCCTGTGATACGGGTGCCAGTGCACAAAGCTGTGAGCCATAGGTCAGACGGCACATAAAGGAAGACTGTGCGTGTTACTGCTCCCTTCAGCGTTAGATCCGACTCCTACAAAAAAAATGCCATTCCCTGCATTCACCTACCGGCTTGATTATATTCCACTGATTTTAGAAAAAGTCCTGATGGTGGAGCCATGGCATTTGATGGAAAAGCCCGCGAATCTTTTATCTCCAGTAACTCCTTTATATGATGAGGTTTTAACTTGCCCTGGCCAACTGAGACTAGAGCCCCGACCATTCTTCGGACCTGGAAAAAAAGAGAGAACACAGCTTAGGAGCTGCCCTTGTAAAACTTAAAGATATTAGGAAATTCTGTCCCGAGTCCTGCACTTGTGCTATCAGCAGTGTTGTGCATATGTGGCAGAGTTCAGTGCCTGTCACTCAGGAAAGAATGATACCACCATGTTTTCTTAATATAAGCCTGCTCCTGAACATGGGCACATCATTGTTATTAAACCTGCAGTTCCCAGAAAGCCTAATTTCTGGCATTCCTCTACTGTTCCTAGCACTATCAGTTGCTCCCAGTGCCATGCACTTTGCTCCTAGTCCAGCTGGGTGTTAAGAAAGAAGCATCTCCCCACATAAAGAATGCTTTGACCCTCGTTTCAGGTGCCACCGAAGTACCCCAAGTCGTGCACCAGACTCACCCATCAGGGTTCAAGCCAGTCCTGGCTGCCCCTTGTATGCCTCTGGCACCACACTCCTCCAGGGAGCATTTCCAGCGCTCACTTTATTTCTTCACAAAGATCACGCTCCCTTGGTCCCCGAGCACACCCCGGCAGTCACAGTCACCCCACAGCCTCCGGACGAAAGGCGTTCTTTCCATTTTAGCAGGGATTGCATGAGCTGCCTCGGTTCTGCGCTGACTGGGGTGACCTGACAACATGCAGCAGCTAAGCTTGTCTGCAACGTGCAGAGGCAGAGAATCTTCTAGTGACCAAAGCTGGTGGTAGGGAAAGGAAAAGAACTAGCAAAATGACCTTGTTTCCTTTAAGCCTTCCCTCCCTACAGCTAAAGACATTAGTAAGAATGAGATGAGGACCTGTAACACAATGATCTCCAGCTACACAGCACTGCCTTGGAGCAAGGCTTGTTCTCATCACATGTGGGAAGAAAGCTGAGCAGAGGATGGCTTCTGTTTTAGAAACAACAGCAGCGCCCACACATCAGTCTGTGGCAGGAAGCTCACATGCCTGCTGGGAGAGCTGAGCTCACAGGTGGTTCTTAACGTGTAAGCAATACTGTTTCCAGGTAGGGGGCTATGTAGGGGCTTGCTTCTCTCTCAGAAAGCCAAAAAAGTAAGAGGAAAAAAACCCCAGGTAGGACAGCCCACAAGACAACATCCCCCCAGTGCAGCAAACTGGGTTTTCAAACACCTCTGCATGTCACAACTTCCCTTCCTTCCCTTCACACTCAGCAATTCCAGACCTAGCGGGTTAGCACCAATCTCACACCGCGGTGCTCACCTCCCGCATAAACACCCCTCACACTTCAGCATCCTCTTGGCTAAAGAACGCCCTTTCCTTCTATATCCCTCCTGTTCCAGGAGGGCCAAGACTTGTATCTGCCAATGCCACCTGCACACCAAACGCTAGTTCCCTCTGACTAGCTATTACATCCCCGTGTGGTGGCTACGTTTCTCTCCACCCCTTTCACGAGCTGAGAGCATCCTTCTGAAGGCAGAATACTGACCAATAATCTTCCTGGTACTTCTTATGTCGAGGCAGCCTCACGAAGCTGCTGTCAAGGAATAACTGACAAGTAAGAGCCCCTCAACTTGTGCCAGAAATACTCTCAGCAAGGCACTCCTAGAGACTTATCCAGAGACAGGCGATTACCTACTTCCCATGGGCATCAAGAAAGCTTGTGCAAGAAACATCTGGGGGTGGTTTCCCTGGGGAAACAAAGGACAAAGACAGAGAAGGGCAGTCCTTTTCAGGCTTTTCTTCAGCAAGAGATAAACTAAAGGAAAGCCAGGCCCAGTCCCAGTGCCACTGGAGCGAACAGGCTTGTAGGAACAGTCCCATCCCGAGAAACGCCTCTCTGAGGGGAAAAAACCAGCACAAGGGAAAGAGTTAACCAGCCTGGTGGTGTCCAGCTAGGCAAGAGCTGAACCCCCTCCCGGAAGCTGCCAGCATTTTGCTTGGCCTTGCCTGTACTCATTGTCACAGGAGAGCTCACACGGCCTAAGGGAACATGCCACAGATTTTCTGGGTCAGAGCTATTTGGCAGAGGAGCCACACTGAAACACAGCCCTTGCCACAGGCTGATCCTGAGCCGCTGAAATTTCACCTTTTCCTAGTCACTTTTCTCTGTCCACACTGGACAAACTGTCCTCCAGTCTCAAATTTTACAAACAACAGCAGTACCAGCCCATGTGGGGAAAACTGGTCAAGCAGACACGGTCTTGTCTGATTCACCTGTTCACGCTGCCGCCAGAACACATCCCCACTTGCACAGGCATGATCAGTCATTTGGCCTAAATAAACATTCGTTCTATTCATGACCTTTCAAAGCGTACCAAGCTCTCCAAAAATGTAAATGTAGCACTGTAATGAAGCATGGGTCTAAGTTTCTGATCCATTAACATTTACAAAAGAATAAACTAAAGTCCACTAAGCAACCTCATCATGTTTACTGCAGTTAGGGAGAGAGGTCCAACAAGCCAAGATATATTTATCCGAAGGCAAGCACTGTCTCTCCCTATGTGCTCCGATCTTAAAACTGCACTGAGGAGTGCCAAGAGGCTGCCTTTAAGCAGATGGCACAGAGAAGCAGCAGAGATCCTTGACATATGTTATTTTATCCACCCCTCACTAGAGGTCATTGTATGCTGTGACTTTAGCTTTGATGTCTCCACACTCGGAGTTAGCTAGTGTAAATGCAGACTAATGGTACGCATCTGAAACAGCCATGTGCTTGGTGTCTCCCTCATGCTGCGTGCTATTCAGCAAAAATACATACATATAGTTTAATACTTTTCTCTAATAAGAACATCCAGAAGTCAGTACTTATGATAGCAGCTATACGAGGCAAGATAGGAGGTCCATCTATTCTAGTCTCCTCTTTTCGATGGAGGGCAGAAGCAGATGCTCGGGTAGAAGAGTGCAAGTTCAGCATGTACAGCCTGTTCCTGCTTCACTACAGCCTGCCAGCTTCACTGCAAGGCAGCTGCTGCTGCAAGCAAGGTTCGGAGGGAACATTAGGCTGAGCCAAGTATCGCAGGTAACTGTTCTCTCTGCATAGTCACTAAGCAGCATTTCCATTCTAATGCACTAAATGGGTTACCAGCTCCTTGTGACAAGAGCATCTGATGAAGCGAATCCCTGCTGTATATCAAGCCCTTCTCAAGCACGTTGTTGTTCTTCCCTTGCTCATATCCAGACACCCACTGTCAGAGAGCTTACAGAGCATTACTTGGCACAGGATAAAAACAAATTTGGTTTGTCAAAACAGAATAAAAAAATAGCTGCTTGCTGTTCCCACAAAACACCCCCTCTCTTCTCCAAAAAACAAGCCCTCTCTTGCCTATTCTCTGTCTCCAGAGTGTGACCATGGCCAGGATAGGCAGACTGAGAACAGCCAACTCTTTCCTAATGAGGTGATCCATTAAGCTGTGGAGAGAGCTGTCTCCCCTGAGGATAGCAGCAAAAAACCCACTGGAGTTATTTCAAAGAAAACCCAGCGGAGGCTAGACAGCATGGCAGAGGGAAAGATCCTGCAGTCATGCCTGCATAGCTGAATCAGGTCTTCCCATCTCTCCTTTGTGCAATACTTAGAATTACTTCATGCTCCAAAGCCAGAAAGTAAAATTCCAGGCAGTCTTTGCTGGGCGCAGTGCCATTCAGCAGAGCAGGAACACATGTCTGTTGGTTTTTACCGCTCGGACTGCAAAGACAAAGATTGCAGAAAACAAAACTTTCCATCCTCCCACACGATTCTGTGACTTTGGACATTCATTTTAGACACAAACTCAAGAGTTTCTGCCTCTACCGGATTAAAGAATACAGAACCTCACCTCTCTGGCGCTAGGTCCCTGTGCGAGTCATGCAGCTGTAACACCAGCTCTGCAACAGAGATGGCACTACACAGGGATGCAACATTGCTAAACTGGTTAATAATTGTAGCGATAGCAGCACTTTGGGTCCTGGAAGCAAAGTGTGTGCTCAGTACAGCACCAAACAGTACCTGTCGGTAAAGAAATGATCTGCTCCTGAACTTCAACTCCCAAAACTCCAGTCCCCTAAAGAAAGGAACAAAAAAGCATTTAAAAATCACATTTCAAATGGCTCTTCTACCCACATGAGAAGTATAAAGCACAGGTGAATGCGAGTAGAATGAATAAGAAGCTGTGCAGCCCCCAATTAACCTGAAACAGCATTGTGAGCTTTCAAACACCAGCCTGCTCTTTTGCAGACATTTTCTGGGGTGAAACAATTCCTGCCTGTTTTGTATGTACCTAGTTTTATGGGGCTTGGTCTTCCTGCTGCCTTACTCCTAAGTATATAACCATTCAAATAAAAGGGAAAGGGCAACATAAAACAAGGTGCAACTTAGCAGGCTGCTAAGGTACTACTGATTTGAAGAATGCAGTCTGATGCTTTCTGGAGAAAGGAAGGAACAGCCAACCAAAGCCATGCAACTCTACCATTTCACTGGGAACTGGCTTGAGAGAGGCCCATGGTCGTTACAGGCTTTGCAGAATGAATTTCAACACTCAGCAATGCCTACTGCGACATCCACATGCTGCTGGAAAGGCCAGGACGAGCAAGTCAGGACACAGACATGCCTGAGGAATCCAGCTGCAGCATCAGAACACAGGCAATGGCAGACAAGGAAGCATTCCAGCCTGAGAGTTGAGCAGAGCAGGAGATGGCAGATGAATATTTGGGGATGGATGGATGGATGCTACTATGCCAAAAGACATCCTTTCCTCTCACCAAATCTGTCTGTTCATATAGATACCATTTTCCAGGAAGTTTTATGGTAGAAACAAATATTCCTTGTAAAGAACTCTACTGAGGCTAACTATTCCAATACTTCACTGACACTTGCATCCTCTGCTAAATCTTTACAAGTTGCTTTCTAAATATTTTTGTGGTTTGTTCCAGTACCAGCCCTAACACTAAAACCCAATGCAAACCCATTCTCAGGAACAGTCCTGCAGAACTTGTATGCGTATTTCCTTCCTACAAATAAAAAACATCCGATATGCACATTAGATGTAGTTAAAAACATCCATACACGCACATCATGCATCAGATATGCCAACAGAGCACAAAAACGAGCAGGTTTTCACTTCAGTACCTGCATCCCCAAACTTCCACGCTAGCAAGCAATTCTAGAAGTCACTTTGATAAAAGTAACGCTAAAACAACAATAAAAACTAAATAAATTCACTAACGGTCTATAAGTGCTCTTTACATCCCATAGCATTCCTAAGCAAAGACCAAAGCTTGCCTCGCATAATCCAGAAAAGCAGATATTTACATGCAAACCCTCTTCTCCCTTGCAATGAGCCCAGTAACTGGGTATCAAAGGGCTATGGAGATTTGAATCAGCTGTGAGAAAAACACAGCTGCAACATATTTGTCTGGAGGGTTCAGATGGACAGGCTGGGTTTGCTGGAAACACCCGAGTATCTAGAAAGGGGCTGCCCATTCCCTGGGAGAGGAGACAGCCCTTGCAAGCCATAGAAGAAAGGTGA
>VZTV01040616.1:0-19467 GCA_013400875.1 Anhinga rufa | reverse complement strand
AAGGCTTGCCTGGCTAAGTTCCTTCTATATTCCCCAGCTCTCTTGGGCTGTCATTCAGTGAAGAGCATGTTCTGTGCTGCATTGCACTTATCGTCAATCGGGTTAAAATTCATCTTCCAGTTTTGCTGAAAAAATGTTGATTGGCTAATTTCCTACCAGCAGGCTTATGCTTAATACCAAATCAGATATCATCTGTCTGCACCATTCTAATGTTATGCTGGTTCAACAGTTGTCTCTTCTCCCAGTGTCATGTAATTGGCATTGTACCATAAACTTGCTATCATGCACTCTGGCAATACATTAGAAATGTGATTATAATGCAGGCTGATACAACTGTCCATATATTTAGGATCAGCAAATTGTGGAACCACTGCATGACCTTTTCTTGTACAAGATATATTATCATGTTCTATGTACTTTACTCTGATGTCTTTAGATAATAGTAGCAATAACAGCATGACTAACTCAGTGTTGTGTGTCATTGAAACAGAGAAGTGCTCTGTTATTAGATCGTTTATTGAAAACAATGGAGATGAGATCAAGTGCAACTCCATTTCTTACAGTAGAAATTAGTCATTTTACATATTCTGATGTTTTCAAAGCCACCTGGTTTGTTTTGATTTTTTTTTTCAATGTACAGGTGCTCTGGTACCTTCATAAAGCAGATGCTGAAGGAATGCATCAGCACTAGGACATATGAAGCAGCATTTTGATCATTTTTGCTCATCAATCAGATTGTCATTTTTACTGTTTTGATATACTTTTCTTTTCACTAAGCTTGAGGTAGAGAATCTACTCAGAGCAGAATATATGAATGATTTCTGCTATGATAATGCCTGTGAAAGCAAGAGTAATCCAAACTTTTTAATGGTTCCATTTATTAAGCACACCTCTTTCCAGTTTCCTTCCCCATGAAATATGCAATTGTGTAAAAGAACAGAAGGCAAAGCTCGAGGACATACATAGTTATAGATGTGAAGATTTCTACCATTTCAGGACGTGTAATATGAAATGTTACTGATACCATGTGTACATGAACATACTCCCTCATCTATCTTTATTGCTTTTCTTACATGCACAGTTGCTGATCAACACAGCTGGTTTTGACTGCTTTAAACTATCACCTTTATCTTCCGATCAGTGCTGCCTAAAGTATTACTCCTTGGCAGCAAGTGGCTTGCTGTGGAAGATTCACAGGTGGAAATGAAGGGGTTTATACCTCAGATTCCATGGTTATGGTTTGATTGATTCTCCTCCAACATAAGTCTTGACTACAAAGCAGTTTCTTCTCTTTACTGTTTATGGAACAAACTGCCTGAGTAAGGCTAACACATACATAGGCTGACATCTTCTAAAAAGAGGGCTATGCAGAAAATACTAGGAAAGCCTGTCATCAAGATGGAGCCCAAATACGAATTGTTGACTCCTGCATTTTTCTGCATATTCTTGATGCACATAACTGACATATGTATTTATGTCTTTATTGCAAAGGTATCCAATATCATATAATTTGAGGATGTCTTGAAAAATAGTGATGATATGTTGGGCAATGGAAAGTGTACCTACTGAAGTGCAACTAGCAACAGTGAGATCCAACAGAATGAAGGAAATGTGACTGAGCACTGAGAATGGTTTGCTATTAGGGAATGCTAGTTACAGAGTAAATATGCAGAGTAAGCCCCTTTGCTGTTTCACTTGTAATTAGAGTAGTTTGCAGAATCCCGTTCCAGAGATGTTTTTTCATGAGTAAGAACAAGGCTGATGGACTAGCTGAGTACAATTAGGACCTGTTTGCTATGCAGAAAGGCCTGACTCTAACTTTTGGAAGGCAACTAGAGAGTTTTATAGTTAAATGCAAATCCCACTTTTTCCAAAAACCGTAAAATCATTTAAGTGCTATACCTTTGCCAGACAGGTACAGCTGAGACACAAAGATGACTTCAGAGCCATGTTTCAACTCTTTGACTAGAGCGCTTCAGTTTTTTGGTGTCCTGTTGAAAGAGCAGGTCATGAAAATGAGGTCCTTGGGAAAGGCTTCCAGAAATCTGTCTGCTGCCAACTTGCACCTTTAAATCTGTGCAATATGCTGAAGAAGATAGTATTTGTATGGAAGAGCAGGTTTAGATTCCTAGATATGAAAAGAAGCAAATATATCTGTAATAGAGGCACAGAAAGTAGAAGAGAAGACAGTAAAAGAGCACTGCAGCATTTGGTTTTCCTACAGGAAAAGTGCTTACAGCCAGTCTTCCCTGTAATGCTACAAAATCTATGCAGATCAGCTGTAATTGCATGTGTTTAAAGAAAGCAGGGATCTATAAATTTACTGTAGTCCAATCATAATGACCAGAGGTTGCAGTGTGTGTATATACATATAATATATATTATAAATGAAGCATCCATTTCCATTTCAACACTAATTCCCAATAAGCCAGTATTCATCAATATATGTTTGCTAGCAGATCAATATCTAATCTGTTTGCCAATTTAATTGTATCAGGAGGGTGCATGAGACTGATAATTTTCTAGTCAGTCTCTTGTGTTAACTGAACAAAAAGGTAAGAAGGTATTTTTACTGTTACAAATGAATGAAATATTTCAATGCAGATAAAACGCTTTGCATTCTGATCTACCTAAGCAAGCAGCGAGTCAAAGCTGTTATTAGAACATTAGATACTTTAGGAGGGGAAGATGCATCACGTTAGATTAATGCATCTATTTTATTTAAATTTGCATCTACCCAGTAAAGGAATGGAGATAATTCAGTGCAGGACCACATGAAAAACATGTTACAGCAGCACAACTGGGAATTTGTGTCATATAAATGAAAGGAATTCTCTAACAGAAAAGATCCTGTAGCAGCTCTTGGCTTTCACTGTGTGAATAGATGGATGAGTGTTTCTGTGACTCCCAAAGCTGGAAGGTTTATGCTGCATTAATGGGAGTGTTTTCATCTGGCTGCATGGATCAAATCCAGCATTTGGCCAGGATGGCTAGAGCTGGAAATCTGCCAAGTATTATACTCTACTATTTAGAAAAAAGTGAAAAAGGCTGTTTTTTCAGGTTCTCCTTGCAACTGACATTTTTAAAAGATGATCTGTAAAATTCTCTGAGCTTCTGAGGGGGTATGTGGGAATGCATTGCCAAAAGTAGCTGCCTCACATGCTCACTCTTAATAGCATTTCCCATTGCTATTGGTAGAAGCAGGCTACCTAGGTGGAGGTGGTTGGTCTGAGCTGGTGGGACATTTCTTGCATTCTCTCTATGGTTCACTGCAAAAGTCAGGCTCATTCAAACCTGCTGTCGCTTTAGATTATTTTTCCTCTTTTGGAGGAATCCAAGGCACTTTGGGGCATCTTTTTCAGAAATTGTTGTTATGACATGACATTTAAAATGATTTTTAAATAGTCTTACATATTTAAAAGGAAAACAACCTGTTCTCTGAAGGTTGGGATTGTGATGATCTCTTTTCAACATGGATCTTCTGTACATAAGGCATTCTGCAAATTATATATTCTGTTTCACAGAATTACTCTATTTATTACCAGAGGAAAATAGATTATTAATTACAGCCAAAGGCTGCTCTGATTAAATATACAATTAATTAGGTATGCTAAGCCCATCCCAAAGCTCCCAATATTTTCAGCTGGATGGTTTTTCTAGTACTTTTAATTAAAATTGTTCTAAAAAGCCACAAGTTAGCTGCATATGCACTTAAACTGAAGTCAGCTCTTCAGAGTTTTGCTGGTTTCTGTATGCCATCTAATTAATCTGTAGTGATTAGATGTACATAAAATCATCTGAAATACAAGGTAATTTGTGCAGATATGGAACAGTGGAGAGCTTTTATTAGTCCTTGGCATGATTGTTTTACCTTTGGAAAATAATTCTGAAAGGCCACAGATGATTGTTTTGATGAAGCAAATGGGGGAAAACAACGTATCAATCCAGACACAGTAACAAAAGCAGCAGTAGAAACTTACTTACAGAGATGGAGGTGTTTGCTTTTCAGTGTGCAGCTTGTCTTTGTTTCTGGAAGTGCACCCTCCTTGTCAGCTCTTCTCAAAGTTTGGGAATCTCACCTAAATTCCTCTGTGCTGTCTGGTGGTTTGCATCCCACTCCTGTTTTGATGAACTGACTGTTGTGTGGCTAGAGGGTGGCTTAGAGCTATGTTTTCCTTCATGATTTATGAATAAAGTTTGGGTTGAGTTTTCTTATGGGACCAAGAAAGCAAAGAGCTCCTACAAAAATCAACAGGTTTTGGTTTTCTGTGTGTCATCAGTACTCTTGAAATCTCTCTTCCTCATAACCGCTGAACTATTTCCAGGAGAAATCTCTGAGAAATTAGTTTGTAGATAATTAAACTTTCCTTCAAGGGGACAGGGTGTCTGTTTTTTGGAGCCCAAATACCTGGGATTTTTGGCAGCTCCATGCATGTGTGTGAGTGTGCATGGGGGTAGCAGACCCTTTATGTCACGCTAGTGAAAAATTAAAGAAATAAACACTGGGGTTGAGTCAGGGGTGCATTGTTACTGGCTGGAGCACATGTCGTTCCAGAGACTGGAAAGGTCATGGTGATGAGCAAGGAAGGGATAAGAGCACATGTGTCCATGTGCACTTTACTCAGGGAGATGTCTCGTCTTGTGTCCCTCACCAGCCACTTCTGCATTTGTCCTTTTCTTCTAGTGGCAGCAGAGCTACCCAGAGCACACCAGCTTATGGCCTCGTGGTTAGAGCAAAGTCCTATAAAGGTTTGAGCCCTCCAGACTGAGGAGGACCTTGGATTCAGATAATCTGTTCCCTGGTGGACACTCCAGCTGTGAGGCTATCATTTTATCAGACCTGTGAGCCTCAGGTGGTGTGGTCACTTGCCACAAGGTGTGTGATCACACAGTAACATTCTGTTGCTTTGGGTTTGTTTTTTTTTTTTTAATTCTCATTTGTATTCTTTTGTCTTTGTTTTCTGTGTGGTTCCTGGTGAACAAGAGGGGGCAAAGTTGCAAGTAATATTTTAATGGTAAAAATATTTATTAAAAAAAAGGTCAGAGAGTACAGAGGAGGGAGGTAGAGGGAGCATGGAAGGATATTTCATTTCCTAGCCCAACATGGAGACAAGCAGTGTAAAGATAATCTCCAATGTCCTCTGGTGGAACTTTAATTTACAATTACACCATTCTAGAATATAAACTGCTCTTCTATCTTATTCCCTGTTTTTCCTTTTCCTCCTGAAGGCAGAAAAATTCTGCTGGACAGCTTCGATGAAGTTGCTGCAGGGTGAGGAAGATAAGATCCAACTAAGGAAGAACAGTGCCTCATAACAAAACAATATATACTGTCTCCAGAAGTGCTGCCTTACCTTTCATAAGACTTAATTCCTTTCTGTTCTTTTTTACCTGTTGTTAATGTATTTTGCCAAAAAGAAAGGACACCTTTGTTTGGATTAATGTTACTGTTAAGAAAACTCATCTTAAATATGCCACAGGAGCAGTAGCAAGTTGATGTTCAGGTTCCTAGCTGGATGCTGGATCATTGCTATGATGTCTCTGCACAGATAGATTGTCATAGCACAGTCTGTGTCCTAATATCGTGTTTTTAATGTATATGAGCCACCAGCTTTTAATGGTACATTAGCTTAATTTGTAGTTGGCAAAAATTATGTTCCAGTTTTGCACATCTTCGTCTGTAAGTATCTTTCTACTTCAGGCAACAATATTCTGGCCTCCCATCAAATATGCCTCTAACTTTTTTCACAACACTCTTTTTTTTTAATTGATTAATTTTACATGACACAAGCCTTGTTTTACATGCATGTTCCAGGGGGATAGTTAGTGTATATAACAACATATATTCTAGATTTTTCTCTTTATCCTGAGGACTTCTCCAGTCATTCTTTTGACACAGAATAGAATTTCTGAACATGTCAAATGTCCTGTGAACAGTGGTTTAAAAGCCTTTCTCATGCAATGTGACAAAGAACAGACTCCAAGCACAAGCTGGCATATGTTACACATCACAAGTTAAAAGCAAAACAGTGTAGTAGTGTCCTGACCCAGCTGTATCCATGTGCTACAGCGTGCAAGTTAAGTACACAGAGGCCCCAGTTTTGTGGTTAACTCTGCCTGTCTGCTGTTTTACTGAAGCCAAGAGTCAGAAACCTCGGGGCAGAGCTGTTTCTGGTGCCAGCAGCGTGCCAGCCTGCTGCAGGGGGAATGTGCTGGTGGCAGAGCTGGACAGACCCGTGCAAAGCGCTCCCAGCTGGGAGATATTCTTTGCAGCCGTCATATTTTCCAGGAGCTGTACTTGCAAGCCATTTGCATCTGTGGCACAAACTGTATCTGCCAACTGGTGTTCAGACCTTAAATAGAGTCCTTCAGATGTCAGATAGATTGGAAATGCAGCTACTCTGGCACAAGAACTGTCCTATGTCTTCTAACTCTGTTCTGTGATTCCCCTCTTTGTAACGCATCCAATACCAGCCTTAAACATTGGTGACATTTGGAGATACATGAACAAATTGAGGGTCAAACGTCAGTGATAACTTTTGCCTGTTATTGCTTTGTTCTGTTGCTGCAGCTTTTATCAAACTTGAACATTTGTCCTTATTACAATTTGCTTTGCAAGTGTGCTCTTTTTTGAGATTCAGAAGTGCTTTGCAAACCTTAACTCAGCTGCGCAGTGTTTCTGAGGTGTAGTGCAACAAGCATGTGTCATATTTGGAGATGGTTCTCTGTGTATACGGCAAAAAGAAAATCTTACATTCTCTATCTAAAAAAAATCAGTAGTTTATTATTTAAGTCAGAGTAGAACTCTACTGTTTTACCTTCAGTGTAACAGCAGGCAGGGAAGAAGGCAAAATATAGTCAAGTTAAGTGACTGTGCAAAGACGACAGGGCCAAGCCAGTGATAAAGGCAGACCTTGGACATTCTCAGTCCTGCGCTGTGCAATTCACACAGCTCTGCTTCCATTTTTTTGTAACATAACTTTTAAATTAAAAAACTCTCATTGTTTGAGTGCAAGTGCTGGCAGAATACGTATCTCCATCATAGCTGTTCCAGGCTTCAGGATAAATACCTCACACCTTTACAGCCTCTTTCAAACCCAGCTCATTATGATCTTTTGTGTAAATCCTCCTAAATTCACAGATCATTGACAAGACAGGCTCTGAGGGGCTTACAACCAGCTAGGTTAGTGAAGCTGCTTTAGGAAGCCCGAGTGCTGAAAAGCCTAATATATTATGGGAGAAAAATAAATGATTGCCCATGCACAGCAACAGCTATACTAAATGAAATACCCCAGTTGTTTTCTGTTTTATTTTTTCACAAAATGCCCAAAGGCAATAATCCACTTTCTGGATAAACAGCCTGTAAAATATTACTCTAAAAAAATAAAACTATCTTTGAGCTAACTTATGGCAACACAGAAGGCATCAAGAAGCAGTGGAGTCTCCGCTGTGTTGTACTTGTGTAACTTGAAACCATGCTGAGTGAACGCTTTTTTCTGCTTTTATAAGACATGGGAAGAACAATTTCTGTCCAAGACTATAAATCAGACCTCATCCTGGGAAATATGTTTACAAGACCCTTGAATACTGCTATCTATTAATAAAGATGTTCTCCCTGGATTACCAAAAGCCATAATAAAATATATTTATAATTTTTCAGCATTTAAAAAATCTGTTTTCTTCTTGTCTTCACCCATTTCATTTTAATGCCTGATTTTTTTGTCTCTAAATTCTCCAAACCTGAGGTCATGCCATTTGGTAAATTAAAAGGATATTCACGCATCATCCAAGGTGCTGAAATTTATAACCAGCTCATTTCTCTAGACTCCCTGTTGTTTTTGGAGGGAGGTGGCCGTTTCCACAGGGGGATTCAGCTCACTCACAGCTAGTGTGCATCTCTGACTCTCCTGTCTCTTGTCTTTGACTATAGGAGAACAGCTGGTTAAATTAGGTGTCTACATTTGGTGGTCTAAATATCTTCTCCCATGCTATATATTTCATATTAAAACTGACAGATTTTTTCCTGCATAAATTCTGTGAGTAATTGTACTTGGGCAGTAGCTCAGTACCTGTATATGTTGGCTTGGATAAGTATTTGCAGCTATGCACCTAGATAACCCTACCTACCCTCTGTGTATGGAAAATCCTTATTTCTATATCTCTCTGGGGTTTTCTTCCCCATAACTCCCCAGTTTTTCTGTCTTCTGGCTTTTGCGAAGAGGCAGATGTACCACTGCTTCCATTTTCTTCTAGACACCTGTTTTGGATTTCTGGAGAAGCGGAGGCTGAGGGGAGACCTTCTTACTCTCTACAACTACCTGAAAGGAGGTTGTAGTGAGGTGGGTGTTGCTCTCTTCTCCCAAGTTACTAGCGATAAGACAAGAGGAAATGGCCTCAAGCTGTGTCAGGGGAGGTTTAGATTGGATATTAGGAAAAATTTCTTTACTGAAAGAGTGGTCAGGCACTGGAACGGGCTGCCCAGAGAGGTGGTGGAGTCACCAACCCTGGAGGTGTTCAAAAATCATGTAGACATGATACAGCAGGGCATGATTTAGGAGGCATGGTAGTGTTGGGTTGACAGTTGGGCTTGATGATCCTGGAGGTCTTTTCCAACCTTAATAATTCTATGATTCTATGATTTAAGTATAAGGGGGTGAGATTGGTGTCACAGATGGGAAGTCAACAGTCAGCAGCTGGCTGGGCGAGCAGTTTGTCTGGTTGCTCTGTAATTTGGTCTAGGTGATACCACTTAAGTTACCTGAAGTATCCCCTAAAGCTTACAAATAGGTAACCGTGGATTTTGTGTGAAAGTTAGGTGATACAAGGGGAACATAGATTTTTCTTCAGCTTGTGTCAGAGCTGATTGTAGAATGTGGTGAGCTGCTGAAGTGTGTTACTCACAGTATTACAGATGAAACCAAGATGGAAGTGAATGCTGGAGATTTGCTTCTTGTTCTCATGTTGCCAATGCGTTGTGATACCAAAGGATGTCCGAAGTGTAGTCCTTGTTGATTTTGTTACAGTGAAGCACAAGTGTCTCTATTTTTAAGGTTGAGTACAGTTAAATGGGAAACTCTTAAGGCCTCTGAAATTCAGTTTTAATTTTCCTGATAGCACAGAAGGTCATTTGAGGGTTAGTGTCCTAAATTTGAGGTCACTTGAGGCTTCTGAGGAGTATTCCCCCAGAAAGGTAAATTTTCTTAAAACTGAGAGGTCACATTAAATTTTCTTCTGTGTTCAGGAATCAGAGCTCAGTTTTGATTGTGTTGCATATGCTTCATCCACTTGATGCCCCATCTTATGTAGGACATGTCTACTACTAGGTGGCAAAATTGAAAACAGCATAAAAGTTATTCTTGCAATATAAACATGAGCCTAATGTAGGTCTGCATCAGAAAAGTTTAACTGAAAATGCAAGTTGTTAAGTAGTAAAGATAATTGCTGTCTTCTTCTTCAACCTGAAGACCTGGTTGGCTCTACTGTACATTGCCTGTGCCTTGTGTCCGGGTAGTTGCATGAAATATAACCAATGGAGACTAGTCATTTTATCACAGTCTGCCCCTTTTAAAGAAGATTTTCTTCCTTTTGGGGAGATACAAACCGCATCAAGCAGAAAAGTTTAAAAACCTCTCAGACAGATTTGCACATGTATGTGTTTTGAATGGAGGGGAAAAGCACCTGAAGAGCGAAGGGGTAGGAGAGGGGATTTGAGTGGAACACAAGCAACATGGAGGGAGAAGGCAACTGCCTGTAGGGTAAATAACCCTAGCATTTTAATAAAGGTGATTTCTGAAATGGAGTTTTTCAGTGATCCAATTTTTAGCACGGCCCCCAGAAGTAGTTATACTGGCATAACTGTGAGACAAGGGACACCAGTATTGAGAGGAGTAGTAGCCAGGATGAATAGGGAGGTTTGTTAAACTACTTTAGCATGTAGGAGTTGCTGGAATAAAATTAAATGGTGTACCTATGCTTAGGATCATTGTGGGATTTGCTAGTCTTCAAGTTCAGCATACACAGTGTGGAAGGTGTTATAAAGTACAATTTGAAGAAAAGGATGATTACACATAGGGGAGGCAAAGGGTAAGTGCGATATAATTAACTGCAGACTAAGCAGGGGTAGATGGTTACAAAACCAGGCTAACCTGATAGACTTTCTGATTAACAAATGCCTTATCTTGATGTAGAGTATGTGGTAGGTCCTCTTTATCTGCACTTCAGATAAACAAAAACATCTGATGTGGTATTATAAGGGAAAATACTAGTTAAAATGGAACAGAAGCTGTTAGATAAGCGGTCGTAAGGAGGATATGGAGTTGACTCTGGAGGAATATCTATCTACATGTAGTGTTAAAAAGGAAAGCAAAAAGCTGGAGAGAGGTTACTGCTGGAACTCCAGAAGAGTTTGTCTTTGCAATAATCTTGTTTAATACTTTTATTAGTGACCTTTGCAGAAATATCAGCAAACTTCACCCGCCAATTCTTAATGACATGTCGAATGTCTTCTAAAATACCAATGGCTTCAGCAGGACTGGGAGGTTTACCTGGGAACCCTGGGGGGTAAAAGTAGGAGGGGAGGAGGGGAGAAAGCTAAATATTGAGACAAGAAGTTGGAGGAAAAAAAGAGAAACACTGTAATGAGTCAGGGTTTAGGAAAGTACAGTAATCAGAATGTAATAAGAAGAAGAGAGCCAGAAACTGAGACTAGACCTGTTATTTCTCTCATTTGTTCCACTACTGGAGATTTCCAAACATAGCTGTTGTACCCATTTGACTGGGATGGAGGGAGCATTTCAGAAGAGTAGCCTTCATCTACTCACACTAGCTCCTTAACTCCAGCCCTATTTAATAGTTGGTTAGATTAAAATTAATTACTTCAACTTATAGCTTCAGAAAGTAATGTATAATTTCTTGCATTCCAAAATGTCCAGTAACCTGATGGAAAGACTGCCTTGCAGAGTGAAAGACATGATTTCATACTCAGTGATGCTGAGTTCAGCTTTCCCAATTTCTAGGCAAACATCTTATTCGTTAGGCTACTGTGTCAATATGCAGCTGCTACTGCTCCCAATCCTTACTGTCCTTATTTTTTAAGGGAATGGGAAAGTCTTGTATTCCACTGGTTTATGTACTTTTAAGGAAGTCTGGCTGACTACCCTGGGCCTGAAGTAAAAGGGAAGACCTGGTGGGGAGATGTGGCTGCTTATCTGCAAGGCTTCTATGGCAGCTCCAGAAGTGCCTTTTGAGTTTGCGTCCAGCCTGTTGTGCACGATGGTTCTTTGCTTGCCCCATAAACCGTGTACATCTCCTGCCTGACAGCCTCTGAGGGGCTCTGTGCCTCCTCCTACCCAAACAACACAGGGTGAAATGAGGATACTGAATCCCTTTTGGTACTCATCCACCTCATCTGCTGATCACGCATGAGTATGTCAGATGGGACAGCATTGCCCTCTCTGGATCACAGTAACACAAGCTGCTCCAAGTGATCTCTCTCTCGCTCGATAGAGCTGTGCGACATACTGGATGTGATGGCTTGCCTGCAGCTCATTTCCACTGACTGCAGCAGGCATCAGGTGGAAGCTGGAGATTAAGATTGCACAGCTGGGTAGCTGACCTCACCATTTCTGGGTTTTCCTAAGGCTGTTTTGGAGGGTGAGGTGGGGAAAAAAATGCATGTTCTGGATATGGGTAAGATAGCTCTGGCTACCTTAACTGTTTGAGTGAGTCTTCTGCACTGACAACTGAGAATGATGGTATTTCCATTTGGTATTAATGAAAGCACTTGAGGCCAGTATGCAAATTCTTTCCCACAGAATCTCCATTAAGAGTAGATTTGTCTTCTATGTATGTAAATATTGAATTTTCACAGAATTCAAAACCTGCAGTCCCTTTTCTCAGATGTTTTGCTTGTTGTCTAACAGAATATCAATAATTATCTGAAAAGTAGTCACAGTGAGAAACAAAACCATGAATATTAACTTGGCAGTTTTGTTTTTAAATTGTCTCCCTGAAAAACTACCTGTGCCATTCTTGGCTGGAATCTCACCCAATATTTTCTGTCTTTTGTACGGATAGTAATCAAAGAATTTTCTTTATCCTGAGATATTGGAGGCAGAACTGAAACACAGCAGACAAAATGGTTTATGCTTGGAACAAAGAATGGTGCTACGAGGGTTGGAGACCTGTGGTCGTGTGGTTCACTCTGAGATATGGAAGCTGGCCAGATTTCCCTGGTGGCCTGGCCTTTCTGCCATGGTTCCATGTCAGTGACCAAGCCCAACAAGTGTCAGGACAAATTCAAATAGCACAATTGATTGCTGGGAATGATTTATGCCTGTCTGCCTCTCCTCGGGTGGGGAAGGTTTGTTTAAATTTTGCCCTGCCATTTTGAACTGGCTTCAGACATTTCTCAATTTATTGGAAGTCTCTGCTTTTCAGCTGCAGTTCTTTTCACCAATAACTTTATGCTATGACATTTAACTTGACTAGCTTGTAAAGCCAGCTTGCCATGAAAGTTTAAAGGAACATGACTTTCTTAAAGAATACTATCTATTAACAGTAACATGAAAGCTACTCTCAAGTCCTACATGATGTGGATTTTGAAACAGGAGCCTATTTGATTTTAAATTTAAGGGGAAAAATATGCTTTTCTTCAACTGAGCCTTTCTAAAACACAGCCTTTTCAACAAGTAAACCAAGAAGAAACCCTTGAATCCAGGTACTCTATGCTGTATTACTGAGCTGTAAGAACATCTAGAATTCAGACTTGGTTGAAATTTGTGCTTAGCTACAATATATCCATCCAGTTGCAAGCCTATGCTGCTCCTCCTAGCCTGCCTCCTAATTAAAGTACAAGTAAATTTTTACAAGCTGTGATGTTGCAACATCATATTTTGGTTTCTGTGGGTATAGAATAGAATAGAATAGAATATTTACAGTTGGAAGGGACCTACGATGATCATCTAGTCCAACTGCCTGACCACTTCAGGGCTGACCAAAAATTAAAGCATGCTATTTAGGGCATTTTCCAAATACCTTTTAAACACTGACAGGCTTCGGGTATCAACCACCTCTCTAGGAAGCCTGTTGCAGTGTTTGACCACCTTCTCAGTAACAAAATGCCTAATCTCCAGTCTAAACCTCTCCTGGCACAGCTTTGAACAATTCCCACATGTCCTATCACAGGATCCCAGGGAGAAGAGCTCAGCACCTCCCTCTCCACTTCCCCTCCTCAGGAAGCAGTGGAGAGCAATGAGGCTACCCCTCAGCCTCCTTTTCTCCAAACTAGACAAGCCCAAAGTCCTCAGCCGCTCCTCACAGGACATGCCTTCCAGCCCTTTCACCAGCTTTGTTGCCTTCCTCTGGACCCATTCAAGCACCTTCACATCCTTCTTAAATTGCAGTGCCCACACCTCCAGTACTCCAGGTGAGGCCACACCAACACTGAATACAGCGGGACAGTCACCTCTTTTGACTGGCTGGTTATGCTCTGTTTGATGCACCCCAGGACACGGTTTGCCCTCTTGGCTGCCAGGGCACGCTGCTGACTCGTACTGAGCCTGCTGTCAGACAGCACCCCCAGATCCTTTTCTGCAGGGCTGCTCCCCAGCTACTCCTCTCCCAATTTATACTTGCACCCGGCATAGAAATTTTATGTTTTGCCACAGTTTCTTAACTCCTGCTGAAGAAGGTTGCAAAAGCTAGCATAAATAAACACTTCAAGGCAGAAGTCATGGTAAGATTTCAAATATGACATCTTAAAATCTGTCTGTGAGGTTTAATTAAGAAATTCAGCTGAGAAGTGTTACCTTTCTGTGCTGTTGATTTTGGTGAAATTACTTCATTTGTTTAGGAACTTTGATTACACTAATATTGTGCTGGTTTTAAAGCTTATTAAAAGCATTTCTAGACAGTCAGCTGTTACTCAATCATTCTTTTATAAGCACATATAGAACTTATATCTCCGTTATAAAATAATCCTGTGTATATATTTTGGATATTGCCAGCAGGAATTCATGTGCACCTAACACTTCTTTTTTAATATATAATGTAAAAAATAAAGTACCTTATTTCTTCTTTCAGTGGTACCTACCTTTTTCTTTTATGAAATGCCATATAAATTAAAAAAAGAAAAACACATTTTTAAAAGGACTTTATTCCTGAGACAAAACAAAGATGACATTGCCCTTGTCTTGATATCCCACAGTGTGTCATGGTTAAAGAATTTCATTGTCTAAGTCATAAACTTTATTTTCAAGTGTGTCTATTTTAATTCATGTCCCCTTATAATTCATTGTCTAAATTCTCAGCACAAATGTATAATCATTATTTTTATTGCAGCAATATCTAAAAGGCCTTACTTTGGGGCTCTGTGGTGCTTGATACTGTATAACCAAAAAGACGGTCCTTGCGCCTAGGCATTTTTTTCTAAATACATAAGTATAGGAGGTATAAAGTGTGGACTGCAGTATTCTTTTCAGTGTTTTAATTAAATTGTTCATGTATCAAAAGCCTGTCAAATAATCTCATTGCATATTAAAGGATAACTCTGTTACTCCGAACAGCAAGAATTACTCTGTTCCTGACGTTAAAAGGTCTTTTCTGCACTGTATGCTGAACTGCACCATCTGATGTCAGTGCATGGCAATTGAAAGCAGCAAGAACTGCCCATATGTATCCAAAGGCCGTGTTTTTATCTGTATAGTTAACACAGAGATTCTTCAAAATCTGGTTAGATTTCAGTGATATTTATAATATTGCAATGCAATGGTACAAATCTGATTCATGCAGCATATTCAGTGGCCAGTTGACTGCACAGCCTTGCTACCAGCCGTGTGTAAGCTCCCTGCCATATTTTTCAGCCGTTTGGTCCTTAACACAGCCTTGCTGTGCCTTGGAGAGCTGGAACAGCAGCTCTGAGAGAGTCTTGCCATATACCCGGAACTGTCTGAGAAAAGGAAACTGATGAGTGTTGTGTGAACTTCCTCAGTAATTGCCCTTTTCTGTTTTTTGGAGAGTCCATTGCAGAAATGAACCAACTACTTCATTTTCTTCTGAAGCCAGTATGGGGGGGGCTTCATGTGTAGACTTCACACAGGGGAAGGTTCCCTTTGCAGGTGTTATATACTAAAGCCGTACAGTAGTGGCTGCTGCTGCTGATGCTGCAGAGACCAAACCCAAGAAGATAAAGGAAGTGAAAGGAGCAAGAGAAATATAAGGGAGGGAAGCCAAAGAGGCAAATGGAATAAAACAGAGGAAGGAGGTGAGGGAGGGCAGAGATATGGATAAAGGAAGGAGAGAGACACTCCAAAAGGAAGAACAGATATAGAAAGACTGGGTCAGAAACACCAGCTGTAATTTATTTTCAGCCAGGAAGGAGCTGGAGCTCTTACTATTGAAGACGTGTACACAGCCATGGTGCTGTATAAGACAGAAGTAAGCTGGTCCTAATATTCATATCCCTTACCATTTTTCCTGCAAAGAAAGAACATGGCCATTAAACTCCAGAAATGAACAACTTAAAATATTTCTGTGTCAGTGCAGTAAGCCATCACTCAGTAGAAAAATAAAGTTATCCTACATAACTAAATAGTCTTTAAAGGAGGATGGAAGTAGGAGAGAGAGAAGCAAATGGGAAGAAAAAGACACAAATATGTTTCATAAGATCCCTTTTCTATGCATCTACATATAGTTTCTTTTGTGTAACTAAGTGTGTACAAGCATGCTATCATTAATATTACCTGCTCTCTTGATGTTCAAATAAAAATTGTTGCTAAGCTTTCCTACAAGCTACTGGGAACTTTCTGGTACAAAAGCATCTGATGGACTTTTGAATGGCAGGTAAGGCCCCAACACTTGCTTCGTTTTATCAAATGAGTGGTTCCTCTGAATTCACATTTTCTTCTTCTTTGAAAAAGAGATAAGGAAGTTGCCATATGCCATGTTCCAGAGGCAGGATGAAGTTAAACTTCACTGTAATCTACTGCTGTGTCAACCCCCATGGCTGAGCCACTGTAAATATGTGTGAGCTCGTGAAAACTATTTTTAAAATGTTTAGTCCTGTAAAAAGTTGGAAGGAATTTTTGCAAGTGCTATTATGCCCCAAAAAAATTGCCAATATGCTTCTTCTGGAGTAAAGCCATGAAAATCAATGAAAAACAACAGTGTCAAATTAGTGTTGAGGCAGCATGAGAGAAGAATGGAAAAATGAAAGGGACCCTCCAATTTTTATTTCAAGAGAGGAGGAGCCTTTTCTATTCCTTCAAGGTGACAGTTAAAACAGACACACAGTGAGAAACGCATGTTAAAGTGGAGCAAGTCTGTTGTACATTCATTAAAGAAAAGCAAGCACAGATTCTGCAAAAACAAAAGATGCTGAGAAACACTCTATCCTTAACATTTCATGTGGTCAGCACCCCAGCAGGACATCGGGTTGGGTTAGATATGTGGCAGCACCCAGGGCTAGCCAGAGTTTCAGTGAGGGATGGGACCAGGCTCAGCACTCTGATGTTGGGTTTAACATCACAGTGAAACACTGGCACATGGAGCACCCTCTTGGCCGAGACAAAACTCTGCTTACCAGAGAGGCTGGAAGCAACATGCTGTCGGCTGCTCTTCTCTGCAGCTTTTAAGAGCCAGCCCAGTGCGCTGGTGCTTGCTGGTGGACATGCTGGCAGAAACGTGCTCCCTTGCTGGGGCGAGGATTGTTGTGCATGGGGGAAGCAGGTTTCCGGTACTGGCACCGCAGCTGGGAGCAGGGTGGTGAGACCCGGCGAGCTGCCTGCACTGCTGCTGCCATCTGTCCTGCTCCTGCACAGCTGGAGCCGACGGGAGTTAGTCCTCAGCCCTGGGAGAGCTCTAGCTCTTGCTGTGCTACCTTAAATTGGATTTAAAAATAAAAAATAAAATCTGCATTGTGCTTAACTGCACGCCTTAAATGGGGAATTTTAATAATGTGCCAACAGCAGCAGTTTGGAGTATCTTACTGAGGAAAAGGTCACCGTGCCCATAAGTTATCCTAGCATTTGATCAGTGGACTCTTTTCCAAAGACTTTAAGTCTCATTATTCACTGCTTATAAAGTCACTTGAGATATAAAAAGTCTTTTTATAGTAATGAAAGAACTCCCACAATTAGCCAGAAGGCAGCCATCTATCTTTTTAAACTACTCGCTTCGGAGGAGACCAGGAGTTTCAGGCGTCTGTACATGGATGAATTGTTATGACAGTGATAAGTGTAACATTCATGTGGTGATGCCAGCCATGGCTGAGTTCACGGAAGGCGGGGTGGGGCGGGTGTTAGAGGTGAAAGAGAGACTTCTTTTTGTTAGTGAAATGTAGAATATGATTCCCTGAAAAGGAAAAAAATGACTACATGTTATTTACAGAGTCCTGAAATCTGCCATTCAGCCCTTCCATTATTCTTTGGGAATTACAGATGATTAAAGAATGTCATTAAATTGATCTTCTAAAACTTTAATGGCAACTGCCTTTTGAAGTGCCTCTTCTCTGAGAAAAATACATACCCTGGAAGAGAAATTGGAGATTGAGCTTGTGGTAGAGCAGAGACACCGTGAAGTTCACAGGAGAATACAGCATTCAGTGCAGGGGCTTAGAGATAAAAATTATTTGTTCTGAGCACACACACTGGCCTTTGATTGTATTTTTATGCACCATCAAAGGGTTGCTGTATGTGGTAGATCTCGTGAGGGATTTATATAATGTCCTACCCACAAAGAGAAAAAGTTTGCAATGGTTAATGTAATAAATGATGGTCTAATTATATCAAGAAGTAGCTCAACATATTTTATGCATGCCACAGCTAGTTTAGTCTTTATTGCCCTCAGGCAGAACCCTAATATCATCAGAAAAACTGTTTGTCAATATTAAAAGCAATTTACATAGTAAATACACTCCAGCCTTGTTACATCACCATCTGGGTTAGCTGAGCATTCGTGTTGGTACCAGGAGGTGCTGGCGAAGGCAGACCTCACGAGTAAGTGTTCAGACTGTCCAGCTGTCACAGTGAGAGGATGACAAGTGCCGGCATTCTCCCCACCAAAGGGGACAGGTTCAGTGAGAGGGCAGTGGGGGGGTCGTCGCGGAGAAGGGTTTGGGAAAGGCAAGATGGAGGATGCTGGAATCGGGAGGCATGAGATAAAGGAGACCCCCGGGGAGCAAAGACAGGGTCACACTGAAAGAAAAAGGCAGAGTGAGAAGAGCAAGCAGCCTGAGAGAGGAGAGGAGAGACCAGAGGTAGCAAAGCAAGGGAGAGGAGAATAAGATTTGTAATACCAGCTGGAAGAGGATGCAACAGCTGGCCACAACAGCTAGTGACATGTCTGCTGGGCAAATTGAGGGAGTCAGAAAAGGAGAATAGCGGCTGCTCACAAATGCATGTCTACCAGCACTTGTCTCCGGGCAGCTCACTATGAAACTAATGCAGTGATTCTTAAATTTAATTTGATGTTTTAATTTCTCTCACAAACCAAGAGAATTGCAGATAATAGTATGTTATCTCTTTCAAAACTCAAGTGAACCTTTTCTGAGCTGTTGCTGTGCTTTCTGAGCTGAGTTTTCTAAGCTGAGCTTTCTGAGCTGAGTTTTCTAAGCTGAGCTTTCTGAGCTGAGTTTTCTAAGCTGAGCTTTCTGAGCTGTTCTGATGTTGTTGAATACCAGCACTAAAGGACTTGAAAGGCTCCTTGTGAGATGCACATTGCTTTAACATGCGGTGAGGAGGTGGAGGGGGTATTCTCCAGTTATGCAGACTGCCAAGCCTCATGTTATGAAGTGCAGGAATTCAGGTCACATTTTGACCACAGATTAAAACTGCTAACTTAGTAGTGCTTTTAAATGAAGCAGGCATAGTTATCCTGGAGGCATGAATTGTAGCATCCAAGTGTTTTTCTGAAATATGTCTCAAGGTGAGGGTCCAGATCTACAGAGTTGAGGCATGGAAATGTCAGGTGTCTCCCAGGGTGGACTTTTTCATACACTGTTAGAGGAGATTGAAATGCTCAAAGGCATTTGTGGTGAACAAGGGTTGTGCCTAACCCAGCCAGCTGGAAGCAGGCTATAAGCCTGCATCTAAACCACCATCCTTTTCCTATACCAAATACATTAAATGCAACTAGGCAGTCAATAAATTTGGAATTTAAAACTCTAAGCCTCCTCCTAAAGGTGACGGGGGGGAACTTCAGTGATTTCTTTGCTTACAATGGACTTGACTTTTCTTTCAAAACATGCAGCATCTTTCTCACACAACGTTTTGGAAGATACTTCTTGTAGTAGCAGTTCTGTTTTAGTTAGAGATGACTGGGTAGAGAAGGCAAAATCATGGAGAAAAAGATATTAAGCTAGTTTTTATTTATTGGAGAATCAAAGTTGCACAAGCACTTCTGTATTAGTTACCTTGCTCGCTAGTTTGCTGTAGTTTACTGCAGATGTGATTAGAATCACAGAATCACAGA
>VZTV01040615.1:0-24991 GCA_013400875.1 Anhinga rufa | reverse complement strand
CACATTGGCAAGCCTCTAGTCATTGTGATAATTCATGTTATCATGAATTAAAGCATCAGAGTGAGAATTTAATATAAATAGTTATCAAAAATTAAAAGTAAACATAAAATGAAGATTTACTCTATGCTTACAAATAACTTTCTAGCGTTTCTACAGTCTCCATGAAAGTCTTTGTCTCCTTTCCTTCTCCTTTGATCTGCCTTTCTGCCTCCTTTTCTCCTCCCCTCTTTTGGTAGATCTTTCCCCCTTTCTCCCTTCCACCTCCTGTGATGTGCCTTAACTTGTGTACCCATCTACTCATGCAATAGGTAGTAATCACATTTGGACTGAACCTTGAATCTCTTACCCCCACCCCAGTACTGTCTCTTTTATCTGTTACAACAGAGACATTTTACTCTAAACATGGTTCTTTGTAACAGCCATACTTAGGTACTGGGACTTCAGTTAAGATTTTTCTCTTTCTATCCCTGCGTGATGAATGTGAGCAGCTAAAACATAATAATGAATTTTGTAAACAAAGGGCATGCCAAATCTATTGAGCCATTACAGCTTATACTGCAGTAAGTGAAAATGTGAAGCAGTATGACTCCTGAAATGAACAGAAGCTTTCTGAAGATTTTACTGAAGTTTTTCTCCTTATAGGAAAATATAATTAATTCTGTAACAGTGGAGTACATAGAAAATGTGTCCTTTTCTCTGTAGAGCATGATTTTTTTTTTAGGATTGGATGCATGATTAAAGAGCATGTCCTTTGTAGATAATGGTGAAATCTGGACTTTTTTTTTGGTCATTGAGTGAAAAACTGTGATGGTCTTTAGGAGCAAGGGAAATATAATTTCTTTTGCTGGCTCAAGCTCAACCAGGAAGTGCCACAGGACGAGATGAATGAGGCGAACAATAATGAGATACATAGCTGTTTATTTCTAGGTCACTTACTTGAATCCGATCCAGGTCAATACTGCCTGAAATTTCTTATAAATTGATAGCTGTTTAGTTAAACATGACATGAGTTGACATTGCCCTTACGACATTATAATTCCTTTATCTTCCATAATTTTTGAAGCTGAAACGACAGGCATTGCACAAATAAAAGCTACTGCTGGTGTAAGTTTTGCTGTAGTTGGGTAGTTGCCAATATTTTATCACAGAAGTCATTCTCTTAGCAAGCAGCAAGATTGACCCTACAGCCAGGTCTGAACATCCCTGCAGAGATGGGAATTTTTTAATTGCCTGGGTAAACAACTCCTAACTGCAGGGTGAGACACCAGTTGACAGGAAATTCCTTTTTGGAAATTGGATAGATAAGATCCCTAGCAGCTGCAAGTGTATTCTTGGGGTAGGTGCCATCTGGACCACCATTTCATATGAACCCTCTTAGGGGTACAAACCCTGTGAATTCAAAGCTCTGCATCCTGTTTTCGTAGCACGAAGCCTAGTTATTCTCAGAGCCATCACTACAACCAGTATTTTCAAGACTTCAAGGTATCCAGCTGTTCTGTATACTGAGAGTCTGGGCAGGGTTTCCTTCAAACCCTATTTGCATTCATCAAAGGTTACCAAGCTGGTGATGTTTCTAATGAAATTTTGTTTCACTGGAAAATTTCTGACCAGCTGTTCTCCCAGCAACCTCTGTTTCTAAAGCTGCCTGTATGAAGCTCTAATCTCTCTGAAGCTGAAGATCCCTGATGATGGATGAATACAAAATAGTGGAACTAATATGGTACATGCTAATCTTCTTGGCTCAAACACTTCAGTTTTTGATGCATCACATCTTTTAGCCATCATCTGATAACTGTCTATTTTTGCTAGCTATTTCAATTGTGAGGTCTTTCAGGCATAGGTGCCTGCCTCATTTTTCATGCTCAGCACTCTTTAAAACCCTATAAAATAATAATTGCCCTTGCTACTCCCTTCCATGGAAGCCTTGTGTCTAAAAGTAGAGAAGGTTCTGCTCTGGCTTTGTGCTCTAACTCTAGCAGCACTCTGCCTTTCATCCAGGCACATCTCATTTACTTAGCCCTTATGTAGATTAGATTACAATAGAGGTAAGAGAATATTTACAGCAAATAATTAATGTCTAATGTGGAATTTACTTTTTCCTTATCTGATATGGGAGAACATTTTCTTTAAGGCCTTATTCAGGTGCAATTTAGATTTGTCAGGTCCCTGAGAGTTACTGTTTACTTTCCACTGGGATAGGAGTAGAGTCAATTTGCTGATGTCTTTGTGATGGATTTCTTTCAGTGTACCAAAAATTAAAAAAAAACCAAACAAATGAAAAAAAAACAAACAAAACCAAAACCAAACAAACCAACAGAGGGGATTATCAGCTTAGAAATGTTCTGCTCAGGTAGTTTAGACAAAACGGTGGTGTTCCCCTCTAAAATATATCTAAAATAAAGATCCAGAATCTGACATCTTTTACAGCAGCCCTTCCATGTTGATTTTATTATGTTTGTAATTTGCCAAATGTTTGTCCTTTCACAGGGCAGGCTATTCAAGCAAGCTCAGGCACTAGCTTTGTGCTCTTGTTTCTCAGTTTACAGGTAATGTGTAGTATTGAATCACAATTGATTCCCCAGAGGGAGTTTAGGATGACTTAAATGTTTTTAGTACAGGGTTAACAGCAGAAATCTTAATTATGAAAGAAGACTGTAATACATTTTAAATCTCTGCATTAAATTAAGTGGTTTATAGTTTGAGGAATGTTTAAGAACTTCAAAAGCTGTGTACACCAAGTCCTGTGGGTCAGGGTCCCAGCTTCTAGAGGAACATGCCTATACTGGGGATATCACTGGGCACATAGGCTGGTAAATACAGTTTATCTTCCCCAAGATAGGGTTCCCTGGAGCCAAACATAATTGAACTTTTAAGAAAGTGATGGCCAATAGTAGACGCTCATGATCTGACAGAGGGTATTACAATGTTTGCAATATAGCATGCACAGCAATTTACAATACCCTGCAAGTCCTTTCTTTTCATAAAGAAATGGATCAGTCCATGAAGTGTGGGGTATGTTGGAGGGCTATATGTATCATTGTGAGGGCTCAACAATGCTGTGAAAGATCTGATCCAAAATTCTTTTTTCTCCACTGACAGAGAACTTCTTGAGTAGGAATTTTCACGCTTCAAAATCCAGTAACCTGGCACTGACTGAGAGCAGAAATGCTACAGAGTCCTGTTGTGTATGTAAGGCTTGCTGTTGAGGAGAAACCACTATTCTGGGCAGAGGAGGCCTGGTTTGTCTTCCTTGGCAGAGATAAGATATACTTTATTGGAACTGCCAGGCTATTTGATCAACTTTGTACAAATGAAGGAAGGATAAAGGAGGGTGATGCCCTAGTTGTGATGAAGAGCTCATGGCATTTTTCAAGGTCTTGGTGTCTTTTTCAGGACAAAAACTAGCTTAAAAACATGTGTGCTGGCCAGTGACCTGTTAGGGCACAGCTCAGTCTCAACCATGGCTGGTCCTTGCACAGTGAGGACCCTGTGGACTAAGCTATATATATAAAGATGTTGAAGCTGATCAAAGATCAGAAATTCAGATATCACTTCTACTCTGGAGTGACTTCCATAATTTCATTAAAAGAATTAAATTGCTGGAAAAAATGTGAGAAGTCAGAAGAGAGCAAACCAAGTATTGTTCACCTTTTTATTTTTCTGGAAACTATAAACTGCGCAAATTTTTCTAAATTTATATGCATGTCATAAGACAATATCAGGATATTGTTCTGTGGAGTGCCAGACTAATTCAAATGTAGGACAGAAATTTAATAACTTGTTCTCTTCCACCCTCTGTAGGTAATGCAGAATACTGATTTGAATTTGGTATAAATCCCAACTGCACGTATGTTGAAACATTTATTGGAAACACTAAATTGTGACCTTCTTATTGATAAACACTCTGTTTAATAGTCCCCTTGAAGTGGAAGACTTCACGGTGTAGCTGTGACCAGTGTGCTTCTGATTAATTCCAGTGAAATACAAGTCAAATCAGAAAAATAGATGCATTAAACAAAAAAAAATTCCTATCTTCATCCTAATTTTCTGTCCTCGTTTTGGCTGGGCTAATGTTAATTTTCCTCCTAGTAGCTGGTATAGTGCTGTGTTTTGGATTTACTATGAGAATAATGTTGATAACACACTGGTGTTTTAGGTGTTGCTAAGTAGTGCTTACACTAGTCAAGGACTTTTCAGCTTCCCATGCTCTGCCGGGTGCACAGGAAGCTGGGAGGGGACACAGCCAGGACAGCTGACTCCAACTGACCAAAGGGGTATTCCATACCATGTGACGTCATGCTCAGTATATAAGCTGGGGGGAGTTAGCCAGGGGCAGCAATCGCTGCTCGTGGACAGGCTGGGCATTGATCGGTGGGTGGTGAGCAATTGTATCGTGCATCACTTGCTGTGTGTATTATTATTATTATTATTACTACTACTACTATTTTACTTTATTGTATTTCAATTATTAAACTCTTCTTGTCTCAACCCATGAGTGTTCTCACTTTTATTCTTCTGATTCCCTCCCCAATCCCACCAGGAGGGGAGTGAGCAAGTGGCTGTGTGATGCTTAGTTGCTGGCTAGGGTTAAACTATGACACTTTCTCATTAGCAACTGACCATAATTTTCTGTAATATCATATTTTGTTATCTTCCAGAAGAAAATGTGTGTATTTTCTAAACAATAAAGGGCAATTAATATGTTTTGCAGAAGTATGTTGCTGAAGTCAAAGACAAATGCTTCAAATTATTAGGCCTCAACTCTTTTAACTTAATGAATAAACCATGAAAACAAGATGAGAAAGAATAACTCAATCTGCTCAAAACTGGGTCCTTGAGAACAAAAGGAAAAGATGCTGTAGTGCAATAGGCAATGCTCTTCAAATATGAGTTGTTACATTTATTAAACTAGCAATAACATACCAGAGCATAAGGAAGATGCAATTTACATCATATTACTAATGGGTGTAGTGTAAGTCATGGATACCTTCCTGCAAAAGAAATGCAGTAATTTTTTTAATGAGTTCTTGAAAATTTATTAACTGCATGCAGCTACTATGTGTCTCTTCTGTTGCTGCTGCTCTGCTACCCTTAGGCATTCACCTTCACAAGAAAAACAGTAGGGAAACTTCAAACAGCCAACCCATTATCATTTTCAGGAGAAGCTGTTCCCCATTTCACAGCCAAATCCTGGAGGAAATAGCAGGGAGCTGATGAATATAGGGGCCCGCTGGTGGGATACACAGATGCTCAGGATGGTGAGTGAACACCAAGGAGGGGGAAGGGGATGAGAGGGGAAAAAAGTCTTGTTACTAGGAATAAAAGAGAAAAGAGAGTTACTGTGAGGGAAGGAGACCAAATTTGATTGTGTCTTTTCCTTATGAAAAGAAAGAACAAAACCTCATTCTAGTAATGATTCACAGTGCATTAAAAAGAATATCTGATTATACATCTCCAAGACAGCGAGCAGCTGTGCTCTTGGAATTACTTAAAAAGCTGAAAGGTATATCCAAATGGTCCTCTGTAGCTGAGTAATGGTGCTATTTGTATTAAACACAATGTTCCATTGATATATGCTATTTAATTTTAACATAAGTTTTGTACAGTCATGATGAAGAGCCTAGGCATTTGTCTAGAGAAGGAAGAAAGAACCCTATAGCACGTGAAAAGACAATTGTAATGATGTGCACATTACAGCTCTAAGAATAATTGATTGTTCTGTTGCTTCAAAGTGGAAGTAGAAATCTTAAAATACTTCCTGTTGCAGTAAAAAAAAAAAAGAAAGATTCTTACCAGAATAGCAATCCTGAAAGATTTTGTTCTTATTGAATTCTTCATCCTCTTGTTTTAGATGAAAATGTTCAGTCCATCACTAGCAACAGTAGATGTCCCAATGGAGGTGAGACACCTTGGAGAATACATTAAGGCCAAGAGATCACATTAAAAGACAGGTGGGGTGGTCAGTGGTGATTTATGGAGATGAGGGAGCTTTGGAGAATCAGTGGGGAGAAGGGGGCTAAGGGTATGGAAAGGAAGAATCACTAAGGTGTTTTCAGGGAAATTGCAAGGAGCTGGGTGCACGTTTTGTTCTCATTGCTGCTTTTCCTTGACAGACTATTACCCACCCTTGGTACCTGCCCAACATTACCTGTGGTGAGAAGCCCACCATACCTTTTTTCAGTGTCTGCTACCCAAGAAGTAAAGCAGGGAAAGAGCCAAGGATGCAGCTGGGTGAGCCTGTCATTGCCAGGGAGAGGGCAGTGGGGCCAGGGGGTGCCCTGGGGCCCAGCTGCCCTTGCTGGGGAAGAACAACATGTGGGAAGATCCCTGCAGACCTCCAGCCCTTCCTGGGGCAGCGGACCCTGCAAGCTCCACTCATGCAAGGTGTACAGCTCTGTCCACTGCTCCTACCGGCCCTGCCACCTGCCCCTGGGGCCATCCCAGCGCTTCCTGTGGAGCCGCCCCAGTGCCCAGCCAGCAGCTGGCTCTGTGTCTGTGNTGTTTAATGCATCATCTTCATTCATTTAAAGAGTATCAGCATTTATTTACTTTGTCTTGTAAAGCTAGAAAGTATTGTAAACTTTCCAGTATGCTATTTTGCCCCTCTCAAAGAGGAGCAGAAAACTCACTCCTAAAGAGTGACCTTTATACTGACTTTTGTTCCTGTTGCCTATCTGCTGCTTACCATTAGTTTAAGAAAATGAATGGTTGCTTGTATGGAATTGTTTTTACTCAGGTTCTTCCAATATTTACAGAAACGAATAGGCAACTTTGCAGTTACTTTTCTCTTAAACAGGAGGGAATATCCATCTTTTATAGCCGTGGAAAATGAGAACCTGTGAGATTAAATATCCCTGGAGAAGTATATGGCAGGTGAAAAGAGCACTTAAATTTCCTGTTTTTCACTGTTGTGTTTTTATGTACCAGCACTCTAGCTTGCTTAAATTAGTTTTTTTTTCTTATTTTATGACATGTTAATGCTCTACATTGTCTGTGCTATTGAAAATGCAAACACTGTCTTAGGGGTCAAAGTGAAGAGGAAGGGCATAGCTCCACTGACTTTTGAGCTGGGATTTCACTCCCAGAGATTATTAGATTTATAAGTCTTACTGTCTTCTATGCAGGATGAAATGCTCGCTACAATTGCATTTGAACAACAGGTAAGCTAAAAAGCTCTGCTGTGGAGCTGGGAAGGCAGGGAGGTAAACAAGCTCGGTGAGCTTTGGTTAAGGTCTGTGATAATGGACATAATAAATTATGTGAATAGAAGGTTGATAATGTTATTTGATTATATGTTGTCATAAATTCAGTGTTACAGTCTTGAAACAAAGAGTGCCTGCCCCAAAGAATGCCCAGCATAAAGACAGAGGGAGGTTCCTCTAGTTAAATACAGCTCATCCTTGAAGGAAACAGAGACCAGGTGGATTTTGTGGAGAGACTCGAATTACCATTTAGGAAAAGATCTTACCAAATACAGTTTGGCAGATACTAGTGAATAATGTAGCTGGGCAGAAAATGTGATTTCTACCCTGAAGACTGAGATTTTCACTGAACCATACAGAATCCAAAAAGTGCTTCTAAAAGTTACCTATAAATGAGATTGCAGAACTGAATCTAAATTAAAAACTTTTCATTGCATAAGCCAATAATGTACAATGTGCATCAGCAGATTCTAAGTTGTAAAACTGTGTTGTTGGTATATTGGATAAGCCTTGATTTTTGTGTGTACCACAAAATGCCTGGTAGGCATGGTCATGATACTATCTTAAAAAGGCTTTGCACACAGTTAACATTACTGATATCAATAATTTACCATTCTTACTTACCCAGCTGAATACAAGAGTAATAGTAATATGAAGAAAAGTTCTTTAAATCAGTACAACTCCATTTTTAAGATTTTATAAGATTATGTAAAGAATCAAATTAACTGGTGATTGAATTAAATGGAATGCTTTGTTTGTATTCCTTATATTCTTCCGCTGTGAAAGTCTGTGAATTTTAATTACCTTATGAATTTTTTTCTTTGATTAAAAGCAGTTATTAGGGTGAGAATTTAATTTTGTGAGTGTCATTTCCATTACTCATTAATAATTACTATAAGAATACTTAAGGTCAGGATAATTATGTTTTTAAGAGATGATTTATTGCCTTGATTATATTTTCTTATGGCTAATAAAGAACTTTGTAAGTTGAATTTTTAAACATTTTAATTTCTGTAGCTGAATCTATTGACTAAACAATTTATAGTAGAATTATGTTGGCTACTAATTAAAGAATACCTGGAGGTACTCTTCCATAGCTCAGCTATTTATGACTCCTTTTATTCATTGCAAAAATATTGATCATGAACAGAGAGAAATAATTTTCTTGATATAAGATATAAAGCTTATATTATCCCCAGTAATTTCATTTTCATGGTAGTTTTCAGTAATTTACAGTCTTTGAATGTCTTTGGGGAAAGGCTAATTTGTAAATATTCAGATTTGGATGAGTTAGGCAGAGCCAAAATTCTCAAATACTGAGCACTTACTCTCAAAAAAGCCATCTTCTTTCAGATGCCTCAGAATGATAGCACCCAAAATCACCAAGAAAAAGAAAACCTTTGCTTTTTCAGAGTTATGAAGATAGGAACTTATTTAACTAGCAATGAATAAACTTCTGAAGTTTGAGAATTTTTGGTTTAACCTGAACAAAGAAGAATTTCATTGGTAGCTGAGACCAAGATCAGTTCCAGCAGTCAGATGGGTGAATATTGGGAAGACTGTAGATCAGAAGCTCTGCCCTACAAATTCACAGGAGCCTCAAATTTTCTGTGTCTGTTTTTAAGTCAGGATTTTAATTTTTTGTAATGGAAATAGCTTTTAGAGAGTTGTAGATCCTAGGTGTATTAATTATACCACCTTTTCCTTTGGGAGAGAAATAGCACAACTGTACCCTTGGAAAAAAATCAAGGAATAACTTTCAGAAGTTTCTGAAGGAATTTTTGTGTTACTTCGAATTACTTGCATAAGCTTTCTATATTGCAGCATGATTTGTGTTACATATTTGTGCTGTAATTGTAAGAATAACATGCAAGTATTATGCTTAGCAAACAGTAATTTGTGCATGTGACTGTTGGGGTTAACACATGAACCGAGTGACTGTGCTTGAAAACTGGTCTACAGCTTGCACTACCATCATTGCAGTGGGTGATTTCTCTTTTAATATGTACTTATATATATAGCACAAGTTGTGAGGATGTGAAGGCATAAGTAACTTTCAGTGAGATTGTCCTGGAAAAATTATGAAGATTATACTGTGTACTATTGAAAGGCATTTAAAGAATAACATAATCATCAGGCACAGTCAACATGGGTTCACAAAGGGAAATTCTTGTTTACCCTTCTTTGATAAGGTCTCCTGCCTAGTGAATGAAAAGAAGGTGGTGGATGTAGTTTTTCTGGATTTTAGTAAGGCTTTTGATACTGTCCCTCACAGCATCCTTCTGGGCAAGTTGTCCAACTGTGGGATGAGTGCGTTCACGGTGTGCTGAGTGAAGTACTTGCTGAAGAGCAGAGCTCAAAGGGTTGTAGTGAATGGGGCTACATCTGGCTGGCAACCAGTCACCAGCAGTGTTCCTCAGGGTTCAATTCTAGGGCCAGTTCTGTTGAATATATTTATCAACAATCTGGATGCAGGAGTTGAATGCACCATTAGCAAGTTTGATGATGATACCAAACTGGGAGGTTCTGTTGACTCTCTTGAGGGACAAGAGGCAGTCCTGGAGAGCAGCCCTGCAGAAAGGGATCTGGGGGTGCTGGCCATCAGCAGGCTCAATAGGAGTCAGCAGTGTGCCCTGGCAGCCAGGAGGGCAAACCACANATGTCCTGTGAGGAGCGCCTGAGGACTTTGGGCTTGTCTAGTTTGGAGAAGAGGAGGCTGAGGGGTGACCTCATTGCTCTCTACGGCCTCCTGAGGAGGGGAAGTGGAGAGGGGTGCTGATCTCTTCTCCCTGGTATCCAGCGATGGGATGCGTGGGAATGGTTCAGAGCTGCACCAGGGGAGGTTTAGACCTGACATTAGGAAGCATTTCTTTACTGAGAAGGTGGTCAAACACTGGAACAGGCTTCCTAGAGAGGTGGTTGATGCCCCAAGCCTGTCAGTGTTTGAGGCATTTGGACAATGCCCTTAATTACATGCTTAACTTTTGGTCAGCCCTGAAGTGGTCAGGCAGTTGGACTAGATGATCATTGTAGGTCCCTTCCAAAGGAAAATATTCTATTAAAGGTAAGCAGAAAGGTATAATACCTGGAATTCAGCTAAATGATCCCACTTTTTTTTTTTTTTTAGGCTTTAATAGCAGCAAGGGCTTTGCTTTTATGTCCATCTGGGTTGTTTGATCAAATTTTTAATAATGGAACCTTAAGATCTATGTAGAAAATTTTATGTACAGAAGTGCATATGTCCATACTACACAATATGTACAGACATCATACCTACATTCACAAATTACAAAAAAGAATACAAAAATGATATTTTTTGGCTGCTCATACACAGGGTTATCTGGTTTGCACTGAAATCACAATTACTATTCTGTACAGACAGGCTTTTTACCTTTCTCAGGTGACATGGTTCTCTGTAACTTCCATCTCTTCTTTTTTTGGTGCTACATTTTTCCTCTTCTTTTCTGTGAAGAAGCTTCCAGGGGCAAAAGAAAATACGTCATCATTTCTTCTTACACTGTTAGAGTGTATTGATCCTTTCTGAAAGACATCACAGGTAGCAGTGCTGGATGTGTGGTCTTTTATTGCTTTCTTACTCCATCCTTATCTTCAATCTGTCCTAATAAAATTGTACCAGGTACTTCTGCAGTGATTATTTTACCATATAACAGAGCAAATAATTACAGGTTTTCTTGCAGAATTTACTGTGTAAGGAAATTACTACTACAGCCTGGCCTGGGGCTAGATGAATCAACGTAATAAACTTTATCCGATGCTTTTTTTCAGAAATCTTTCTTATTTTAGTTGTCAACGGTTTTTAATCTGAGAATATTTCATAGAAGTTAGATTAAGTGGACTATCTTCACCCTTACTAAATGAATATGGCGTAAAGCAGGCCTAGGTTGCAAGCTGGAATTCAGCAGTACCACCCTGAAACCCCAGCTAAAAGGAAGCAATTTTGCGCATAAATGCTTGGTGATTGCAGGTATGTGAGTTCACACATCAAAGGTTCCAGTAAGACTTCGACATTGCCTCCACTCTTGGGTGTAATTGCATCTTTGGTGTTTTCCATTTTATTCTCTCAGGGGCATGCACCCAAGAGAAACACTGCTAACCTGATTTTAATGCCAGCACAGCGTTTCTTGCTGTAAGAAGCACTGGCTGGTCATTGCAGCAGAGCTGCAGGGGAAGAGCACGAGAGGAGCTCAAATTCAGCTGTGTTTGGAGCTTGCATTGCTTTGCTTTGCTGCTGACCAAGGAGACTGACTGCCTCTGTGTCTTCAGACCTGTCATTTGCAAGGGACCAAAATGCAAAGATCTGAGTGCGCTGGTGCGTATGCACAGCATACTGCAATGCTGTATGAAAACTTCAGTCCATTCCAAAACCACAGTGGTGCACCTGGTGAGGAGAGGAATCCTGCCTCTTGGTAGGACTGGCTGGCTAAGGGCTAAGGAGATGCCCCAGCTCTGCTGTTTATTCCAGAGCTACCTTGGCTCATGCTGCATAGGGCATTCTGCACTTCATTAAATCTTCACTTGATAGGTTACAGCTGGAGATGGTTTGAAATGGAGAGTAACACTGGGCAGACTGAGTTTTGCAAAATTGTTAATATTGCACTACTTGACTGAGTTCAGATACGTTGTATATGTAATTAAACTTCTAAGTTATGTTTTATTTGGTTTTTTTTTGCAAGTCAGCTAAGCCAGAACAAAAATGGAAGTGTAATCACCACAAACAAGGGCATGTTTACATTTTTTTTCCTGAACAAAAATAAATGAAGCATCTACTGCTAATGAAAGCTAAACCTCTTACAGCAAATAAAATTAATATATTGGAAAAAGTGGTGCAATTCTGAAAATTTACACTGTGATAGCAGAAAAATGCCAACAAACTAGAAATGCCCAAATCCACTAACAGCTGTTCAAATATACTATCATGCACAATTTTCTTTCCTCGAGTGTTTAAGTAAATTGTTCTAGGTGCCCATGAGACATGGTAGTTGTACATGGATCCAGCCTGTGGGACATGTAAAACCTTTAACTGAAAGGTAATCCATCACATAAAGTAGAATAAGATTTATATTTGTATTATTTATATTTGGTGGTTTTCTAGCCAGTTGCCTTCCTAAGGCAGTTTGATGGCATGAACTAATCACTTTTTGAAATAGTTTTTGAAATGTTTTTTGGGTCCATTTCTTTAGCTGGAAATTTTGCTTTTTGGGAAAGGGACAAAAAATGATAACATTTATTCAAATGAATCCTACTCATGCGGAACATGGTGCAAAGGACTAGAATCTTAATCCTCAAACATATAACTGGATAGGTTATGTATGGGGACAAAAAGAAAATGCAAAATTTCAGAGTGAGATTGCAAAACTGATCACTTTCAAAGGACAGATTGATCCATGAGCAGCCTACTGTTTCCCAAACCTGCTTATCACAAACCTAATGTGAAGGGGAGATTTCTCAGAGAAAAACAAACAAACAAACAAAACAACAAAAAACCCCACAAACATGCAGCTCTCCTGTTTGCTTTTTTTTTTTTGGTTTTGTTGTTTATATTGAAATCAGGAAGCCAGTTAAGGCTGGGCGTAATGGTTGGATGCAGGTACAATGAGGCTGGAGAGAATATTGACTGAACAGAAAAGCACAGTGGAAGACACTTTGCTTGAGAGGTACACAGTTGCCTGAATAATGCGTGGGCTGAATGCTCATGAAAATTAATGTGAATTTCTGATCCAAACCTCTGAACTGTCATTTTTTAAAATATCTCAATATGTACTTCTACAGGCCCTTTATAGCCAACGAAGGGCTGACTTTACTACCTGCTGGTAGCTGATGGTGGGCCTGAGGTTGGTTATGCCTACTCTGCAGGTCAATCACAGTATTTTAAAAGTGAAGCACAGGTCTCGGAAGACTACACCAATCTGCATTCACCACAGCAGGGTATAATTTTAGCAAGCTAACTGTCACTGTTCAGGCATAGAACAAAAAAAAATGAGGCACTTCTGTCATGTGGTGCCATTCGGTGGGAATTAAAATATAGCTTTTGAGAATGTCAACAGTTGTTTAGAGACCATTTGTTATTTTGCAGAACTATAATTACGTGAAGTTACATAAACCCTAATTCGTGAAGATATGCACCCTCAGCTGTGTAACAGTTTCTGAAGTATCCATGTCCCAGTAGCTTTTAACAGGGCTTTTGCTCTTAAATAATCCATGTGTTTTTGAAAATAGGACCATATGGTGCCTAAATATAACTGTAGGAGTATAAATTTAGCTCCCTATTTTTTAAATGTTTGCCTTCACTCTTTTAAACCTTGGAGGAGGGTACATTCTTTTAGCTGGAAAGTATAGACCCCTAGGATGAGCAGGTTCATCCCCCAGATACTGTCCCAGGTTCACAGCAATAATTGTGCATTTGTTTGTACTCAGCAGTTTCTGTTGAATAGGTTGAGAACATGGCATGCTTTTTCCATTTCTATTTAAATGCTTTACTGTGAATTAATTAGTGAATTAATCTACTCTCCGAGCTCTTACATATATATTCTCAGTGGTTTTTCCAGCCATTTAAAAAGCCAGGGGCCCATTGCTGGTAGCCTGCTGTGGGGAAGCAGCATAGGAATGGAGGATGGGAAGGACCTCTGGGTCAGTAACCTGCCTACAGACACCTGCCTACACCTCCTAAAATTCCCCTAGAAAATTTTCAGGCTATATCATAGAGGCTGGATAGGTTTTCTTGTCCTTATTCCTGCTATTGGGAAGCTGTTACAAAATGCTGTGTTTGAAAAGTTATGCTTTTAAGTGCCAGTTCAAAATTATTTATGGCCAGTTGCTCAGCTGCCAATGTAGAAAATATACACTTGCAGTTGTATTGATTACTATTTTAAATCACTTTTTCCCTGTCTGGTTTGTACCTGGACATGTTTCCAGAGTGATTAAATGTTTTTGTTTTACTAGACTGAACAAGGTTCTCCTCCAGCTATTCTATAGCTTATTCTTGGGCCTGTTGATTGATTATAGGCCTGTTATTGGGTTGCATAAGCTATGGTTTTGAATACTTACGGCTGTAGAGGGCTTAGACAAAATCTGTCTGGCCAGCTGTGGCGCTGCCTAACTTTTGGGCTATCATGGGAAGATGAGAAGCAGCCACTGCTTTTCTAAAGAGAGAAAGGGTCCAGTTGTTTGGACAAAAAAAAAACCCCAAACATACCAGTCTATAAAAGAATGGTTTTGAATACTGATTTCTCATAGACATCCGGCCATAGAAAGCTAAATGGACAGGAGATCGCAGGGGTGAATTTCAGGTGCATGCATTCTTCAATTCCTTATTTTCCATTGCCTAATGGAGGCATCCCACAGTTTAGCTGGTTGGATCTCAGAATCGCATCCAGCTCCCTACCTTTCAATGTACAGAGAGTTCAGGCATTTAATGCAGCCTTGTAAATTTGATTTTTGGAGTTGGGTATCCAATTTGGTCATTGTATTGAATATCAAATACATGAATTCCTGTTTGGATATTACCTTAGTGTGTATGGGCCCATGCTAGGTTATTTAATCCATCTTTGGTGAAGGCTAGTCCCACATCCTATTCTCTTTTTATTTGTATCTGAAGAACCTTTTGATGTTTTGTTTCTTTTTTCTTTCTCTCATTTTCTTTCTCTCATCTACTTGGCATAATTGGCGATCAGCAGTGTTTATTATTTTTAAAGATTTCTATTACTCTTTTATTTCCTGGAATGTTTCCTCAGGGGACTACCCATGTAGTTCAGTCTATAGCCTTGCTTACAGGCTGAAAGTGGAAAATGATAAATTAATTTGAACAGAGGCAAGGAAGTTAAGCTTTTTGAATTTTATTGTTTGATTGTATGTCCCTGCACAAATTGCGCTGTTTCATGAGAAAATTCTCTCTCTCTCTCTCTCTAAACTGGTGATAGAGATATCTGGGAAATAAGGAGAGTCATGGGATGGAATTAATGACTATCCAAAAACTAGCTGAGAATTTGCTACTGCAAAGGACTATACAAAATTACCAAATGTTACTTCTGTGGGATAATTATGGCTAAAATTTGGTTTGCTTGTACAAGAATTTGTTCATATACTTGTTGGCATCTTTTCTTAGTGTTCTGTGCCTTACTTTTGATGAAATTTCTATGAGATTTGTGTGGTTAATCCTGTTTAGAAAAACCCAGACTAATTTCCACCATGGTAGAAAGCACTGCAGCAGTCTCCTGGAAGTCTGCCCCTCCTAATTATGCAGTGCTTATAATTCCGTGATTAAACAAATATCGGTTACAACACAAAGCAGTTTATTCTAGAACTTTTGAAGTTTCTCTTTCTCCTATAATGTCTGTTTAATACTGTGGATTGAAATGACATTAAGAAGAAAAGGCTCACATGGAAAACACATACTAGAGCACATGAAAAGTCCTGGAAGGGTCTATCATGACTGAGTTACAGGCTTTGTGCATTTATAGGTCAAACAGAATTACCCTGGATTAACACCATGGTTGTTCAGTGCAGGATCCATTTCATGACTGCCTTGAGACCAAGTACAAATTTATGTACCATTCTCAAGGCACTGCAGTGAAGGAGAAGTTAAATAAATGGCAATGAGACAGTCGTATGGAAAGATGAGAAAACGTGATTGCTCTTTGTTGCTGGTTGTAACATTTAGTTGTCTATCATTGCTTCATGTAATAAGCATGAATTTTTATTTCAAAATCATTGATTTTTGAATGAATCAAAATTCAAAGAATAATTGAAACTACATGTTTCAAAGTAATAAAAATAGCAAATGATTACAGTAAAAATGGACCTCATTGGGTCAGTGCTGCCAATGGAAATGAATGATCTTTGTACCAACAAACTTCAGCAAACCTTGAAACAGATCAGAACAGGAGAATTGACCTGTAGGCAGAAGAATTATAATTTACTTCCACTAGAACTACAGATTTCCTGTTCTGTGTGTGGAGGTTCAGTAGTTGCTATTCAACAGCACTTTGCAATGGCAAAGCAGTTCCTTTCCTACAACGATTTAAAACATCATCGTGCATCACCCATGTTCAAGCTGAGAGGCCTCACTTGAACCAAAGAAGATTCAGTGAATCTAACCTGAATGAGAGCATCTCGGTCCAGCCCTACCCCTGCAGACAGCGTGATTCGCAGGCATGTCTACTCTCTGCAGGGAAATGAGATGGCTTTTGCCGGTTTGTCTTGTTCTTTTCACTAAGACAACCAGAAACAACCCTGGATGAGACCTTTTACGGCACATGAACATAATGATGCTGCTTCCAGACTGGCACCAGCGTTCATGCGTAGCACTGCATTGTGTTGTGGTGGGTACACAACAGATCAGACCATTTCTTGCTCTGTTTTCTCCATTGGTGCTGATCTTTGTGACACAGTCTGGATGCTCTTCATGTTCATCCCTTTTATTTTTCTGCCTTCTGCAAACAGCAGTAAAAAGATGAAAAAAACCAACAAAAATTACATTATTTTTTAGTCCATATAAAGCCTGCAAATTAAATATTTCCTAGAAAAGTAGGAATTTGAGATAAACTAGGTTCACTGTAGAGTCTTTAACTGTATTGGAGACTGAGATCACTCATGCTTAAGATTATTTCAATATAATGAATTTAAGCACCAGAGTACTACACTAATATAATTATTCAACTAAGATGCATTGTATTTAGATTTATTTGCCATTGATGAGATAAATTGCTTGCTCCCAACATGGTTTTCACTGTACTAGGGATAATGTGGCTGTTTATTGAGACAGTGCAATGGTGAGAAAAATTAGGATGTTTCATCATTGCCTAGTCCTCTTTAAAGTTGCTGCCTCTGACTGAAATACGGTGAGTATAATTGTCCTTGTAAAGACAGGCATGTTAAATGTGAAATATTTGTTTCTGGCTGTTACCATGTTTTGGTGAAATCCTCTTTACCAGTGGACTTTGCAAAAAATTGAGCACTGACACCTCCACTGGCTTTGGTTCAGAAAGTACTTGGCTGGAGTGTCAGGAAGTCAAATCTACAGACCAGTTCAATCATTGAGTGAATATTAATGAAAATATGTTTTGTGAAGCTCATTTATTCTAGAAATGAATGCACTGGAAAGAAATTATGAATGAAAAATCAATACAAATATAATTAATAGACTATTATATTACTACTATAAAATAGTGACATATTTTTAAAAGAAATATAAATTATACAATTATGGATTTGACAATCATGTTGCATGGCTGGGCAAAGCCAAGTATGTCCTTGGAGAGTGGGGATTAAAAAGAGACTTTGGAGCAGACAATAACAGCATTAAATGAGCAATGCTCGTAGAATGATAGTAGCAGTCCAAATTGCTTCTGTCCCATGAGAGGGAGTGGTCAGTGACCATTTGGAGAGGCGGATCCCAGAAAAAGCAGCCAAAAATCTTGAGGTAAAAACTGCTGGACTTCAACTATATGTGCTATAAAAAAATATTTCCTTTTGAATTACTTAAGGTTACTGCCTGTTAATCTTATTGGATGTCCTTTGTGCCTTGTGGCATGAAAAATGGTAAATAACCATGGCTTATTTATGCTTTGTCCCCATGTCATTCATGCTTTTATAGCTTTCTGTCATGCCCCCCACCAGTTCTCTGTAGGCTGTAGAAGATCTCTACTCATCTGAGCAGTATCTCTATGTTTTTTTCTGAGATGCAGAAAATTATATGTGTCATAATTTATACAGTGGCAAAATGCAGTTTTCCTTTGTTCCTTCCCTAATAAATTCTAGCATTTTTTTTTGCCTAGAGGCACTTTGCACAACACTGACACTTTCGGAGAACAGCCCACATCCTTCAGGATTTCTTTCTGTGTGTTAACAGCTAATTTGGAGCAACATAACATTGGTTTTCCACAGTTGTGTTCCTTTCAGTTATTGATGATGAATTTATTCTGTCATTGCAGTGCTCATATCAGAAGATTCTTTGATGAATCTTCAGTCAGCTTTCATTTTCACTGCTCTGGATAGTTTTGGTATCATCTATAAGCTCTGCCACCTCACTATTCACTTCTAAATCACCTTTGAATGTGTTGAATGGTACCAGTGCTGACACAGAGATCTTGTGGGACATGGCCACTGGCTTTCATTCAGTGTGGAAACTGTTCATGTGCCTGCTTTTGGACCCCTTTCAGCAAGGCATGGCGCTACAGTAGTGCCTGCACAGAGCCAGCCCGCTGCTGGAGCTGCTGCCAGGAGCCAGCACAGCAGATGTGGCTTGAGGATGCGGGCAAAGATGGAAGTGGCTAATACTTTAAAAAATATGCTATTACTATAACAGACAATTAGTCATGGTTATTTTGTAGGAAAAGCATTAGGGAAATGGTAGTGTGGGCATGGGGAAAAGCATGGGGAAATGTAGCAGCAATGTGGGGAAATTTGGTGGCATCTGTGGAAGATTTCAGCAGAGGTTGGTCTAGCTGAGCCCCTGAGCTTCCTTCCAGCCTGAATTATCCTATGACCCTGGAAACCTAGCAATGATCGGTTTTCCAGCTTTGCCACTTAATCCAAATGCTTCTTCCTCCTGTGAGATGCTGGCATGAAACAATGCAGGACCTAGCAGAAAGCCCCATGGTATAGAGGAGTGAAAAACAGTACGTTCAAAATAAAAATCCTGGAGATCACCTTTTACTTGGCTAAGAAATTCTAAATGTCTTCATGTTGTGTTGTTGCAAGCTCTCTGCTTGCTTTCCAAGCCCAAGATCAATTTCTAATCTTTTTCTCTTAGCATTAATGGTGACTTTATATTATGTGTTAGAGTTAGGTGATCTGACCTTTTCAAACTGGTTCGTTTTTTAATCAAAATTGTATTCATCTCCCCATGTTCAGCATTTCCAGTTTATTAATCTTGTCTGCTGCCTCTGGAGCCTGGTATGCTCTTTGTTATGCATTTGAGAGCACAAAATACTTGACATGAATACAGTAGTGCTCTGGTGGAAATCAGCCATTTCAAAAATCACCTCTTAGCATAACTTGATTTCATGCTCCTTTAACTCCCTACTGTCAAACCTGCTTAATACCTGTACTTTAATTTTGCTCACATTTTTCTCCTAAATACATTCCTGCCAAATGTACTCTCGCCATTAAGTTGATAACATATGGTGTAATCATTGCTTCTGAGAAGCAATAAGAAAGATTGGCTTCCTGAAAGGGGTTATTATTTCCATATGGTTTGGATACATTAACATATATAGCAAATTAATATAAATTTCAAAGAACCATGGAATTTAAATTTCACTGAAATTCACATGGACTTCCCTTTACTTTTTACAAATAATTTTATTATTGTTTTATCCTGGCCACTGGCTGTTTTGGACCTGATGCTCATGGCAACATTGAAGTAGTTAGATTTGTCCAGATAAAGGCTTATCTAGCTCTATATGCTGTCTTAGTGGCCCACAGCAGGTTCTCAGGAAGGAGTAAAAGACTAGGGCAAGTGCTTCACTAGGTTTCCTAGACATAAAATTCCAGTTTCAAGACCTGCAGTTTAAAGGTTGTTGGGTTTGGGTTTTTTTTTTTTTTTGTTCATTTTGTTTTTTTTTTGTTTTGAACCAGAGCTGGTATCTATACCTTTAATTTCCCCTACATTTTTCTATGATACCCTCATCACAGAAAAAGCATACCCCTTTGGCATCCGTGCAACCTGTGGCAATGTTTTACAGAGCTTACCATCCCATGGTGTGAAAAACTCTCTTTCCTTTTGATTGTTTTCAACTACTTCTTGATCATTGAAGTGGCCTCTGATTCCTGCCCTTGGACTGTGAACAGTCATTTTCTATTTACCTTCTCCAAGCTGTGATTTCATGAGCTCCTGTCACAGATTTCTTTCCCTCCTGTTTTCAATGACTTAGGACTGCTGTAAGTTCATCGTCTTTATTGAAAAGAGTAGTAGTTTACTTTGGAAGGATGCAGAGGAGTAGCAGACTTCAGATATAACTTGTACCTTCCCAATATCACAACAGTCAAGTCAGTTCAAACAATGAGTTAAATTCTGTTATTTACAGGCTTGCTGACATCAGGGTCTCTTGTGGGCTATGAGAAATAGTACAGTGGACATTGCTTTTGTAATCTCTATGTTGATGAATACCATTTCATTTAACAAGTTAATAGTGACATTAGATAAACAATTCCAAGAAACAATGGTTAGTTATTTCTGAGATGTCTGCTGGAATTTCTTTTGAAGCTTTACAGAAATTTTTAAATATATTGAGTGTTTGCACAAGAGTTATCTATGTGTTTGGGTTTAGATAGAAAAATATCATGTAAATAGCAGTATGACTGTGTACATGCACTTTTGAACTTAATGGATTGAATGCGTACTTCAGTAGATACAGGGTCGTCCTCCAGAAAATGTGCTTTTGAACTTTTAGTTTGTAAGATATAGCTAAAATTGGCCTGATTAGAAGTGATAAAAACTTACTTCACTAAAATGGGCTTCATTCACTGCTTAATTAGCAAAAAGTGTTTTGTTGTGAGTGTGGCATTTTCAATATCAGCCTTCACTTGGGATAACAGCACCAAAGTTGGGATAGCACACCAAACAGCCAGCTTGCTTCTATCCAGACCAATACACCACAGATGATCTGCGGAACAACATCTCCTACTAAAAAATGGAATGGAAATGTTCCAATTTACTGCTGGCTTGCTTCACGCAGCAATGTACTGGCTGAGTAAAACAATAACAATTGAAGAGAACATCAAGGTAAAAAAAATCTTTAGTCTCATCTTTCCAACAGCTCTGCCTCAGGCAAAGCATATGCCCCCCAGGAAAGAAAGTGCTGGCAAGGTTCTGCAGTGCCGCTACGTTTCTCATTTGTTAACTTTCCCTCAAAGATTCAAAGTCCTGCAGCTTTTTTGAGCTTTCTCTTTCACACAGATTTTTTCAGTCTTCCAATACTCTGCAACTTATGTAACCAATCCTAATTAGCTAGCACAGCTTGAATTTCAAATATCAGATTGTGACTATTTGTCCTAAAATATTTATGAGATACCTTGCTTCAGAAGGGTAAACCCATTTGTGAAATGCTGTTGGCTGCAGTGATTCTGGATGCAGTTTTCCAACCAATTTTTTCCAATCAGAGAAGAGCCCTGCACCACCACAAGAAACAAAAATAACCTGGAAGAAAATGTTGTATGCGCAGGTAGTGCCTACAAACAGATTAGAGGCAATGTTAAGTTAATATATAGCTTGCTGTGAGTTATTAACTTAGTTTTACTATAAAAACTCATGGATGGTCTCTAAAATTCCACACTGGCAAGGAAAAGGGACAGCAAAAGCACAAATTTAATCACCAGCTAAGTATTTGTTCAATCCCTGTCAAACCAAATGATTTGGCCTGTTTTAATTAGGCACCAAGGGAGTAAGGTTAAATCATTAGCTGGTTTTGGCTCATCACAGTGTTGTTTGAAAATTGGTTTTTAAAGTCTGTGTGCTCTGCGGATAGAGGGAAAGTGTTCCATGCATTTTTATGATACGTTATTGCTTGGATTCTGAAATTCAAGATAATATTTCATATTTATTGCAACAAATGTTTCCACAGTGAAGCAGTTATTGAAACTGTAATTGACAATACAGTTCAGAAGTATTTTAAATTGTTTATATTAACAGATGTTAATGCATATGCTGTTTATTTTAATAAAGAGAAAAACAGTATAACAGTTCTAGTGCTTTTTTATATTAATTTCCAAGGTAGTGATTCTGAAGTGGTTATATGTACACACAGACAAATGTACAGATGGTAAATGAACCATCATGCTTCATTCATTCGTAGGTATAACCACTGGGATTCCCTTCTGAGACTTCCTGTTTCTCTCTGGTTTTAAACAGAGTGAAGTTGGGTTTTTTTTTTTGTGTCCCTGTAGGTACCTGCATCGCTAGCACCTGTTCAGAGTATGCCATTAGTGTCTCTCCTCCCCGAAGATTATTATCTTTGAAAGTTAAAGCTGCCCAACTTCAACTCATTGTTCTGCACCCCAGAAAGAACTGTCCTAATACTAGGATATTTTTCATTCTTCCTGTCCAAACTAACAATTCCTCAATGCTTCACATTTAATTTGGAATTTTTTTTGAGAGATCTATATATGGTCAGCGAGCTATCTGATCTTGGGACTGTCCCACCAGTTATGGGTTTCATTATTAGCAAATAATTTTTTGTCTAGTTCTTTCTGGATACAATTGTAGAGGAATTTTAAATCTAACCGTTTCTTGTTGAGGCATGGCTTTATAATGATAAATAGGAATGATAGATTTGTTCCTTAGGAACAAATACCCAAATTCTTGAATAACATCAAATCCAGAGTGTTTTGATTTTAATTTTTTTTTTCCATTTGTATTGAAAGTCCTACTTTGCTGTCTCACAGCTGTTTCAAACCCTAGTTGCTCCTGCAGCATGGATTTATTTTATTAATTTGATTAATTTGCTTTGCATATCTATGTCAGTTTAGTAGTCCTCATAATCTATTAGGCGTATCTTCTGAATCCTTGACAAAAGCTGCAGTAGTGCTGGTACCTTAGTGCTGCCTGAAAATTTCTGGTTTTCTTATAGTAGGCTAATGTACCTGTTTAACATGGGCCTTCTAGAGTTTTATTGGGTGGGCTCCCTGGAATATCAGTCTTTTCCAGATACTTGTAGCTTCTGCTGCAGAGCCCTAGGACTTTTCTCTTTTTCTTCCCCTTTTTTTTTCCTGGATAGGTCTAACATAACACTCTGCAGTTGGCCATTTTAGTAGCTCACTGGGTGAAAATCTATTGATTCCTCTGGAACTTTAAAGGCACAGGCAAGCAAGCATGTAGAAAAGTTGATTATAGTGGTGTTAACCTTTCTTTAAAAGGATTAGTCATACTCCGAATGCTTGGTCATACTGCCCTCTCAGCCTGTCATCCACAGGTTTTTAATATCTAGAAAGCAATATGTCTTTCTCTGTGTGACTTGTAAAGATTAAGATCTCTAAGGATTGTAATATGGGGGAATATCTTAATTGTATCAACTATTATAAGGACTGGCATTTGAAAGCCACTTCTGTTTAACATGGAATGTAATGTTACCAGAAACTATAGGTATTGGTATCCCTTGATTTTTTTTTCTTTTTTTCTGTCCAGTCAGCTATCTCCATAATGACCTGCCTTATGGGTGCTGAGATTACCTGAGGTGATGTGCCATCCTTCTTGGCTCCCTGCACACAGGCCACAGAAGTGGCTGACAGGTTCAGGATGTCCCTACCAAGTCAGTGCAGTGACCAATCTCCCCAAAAGGCCAGCCATCAGTTTCTCATGAGCAAACATGAAAAGATCCTATCAGAATGGTTTGGTTGTTGTATTTCTCATAATTTATAACAGCTTCCTGCACCTTCTTTGCAGTCTTCCCCATTTCACACCAGAATGATTTTCATAATATTTGAGGCCTCAGTACTCCTGCTATCCATGTGTACCAACTTCTTTAAAAACAAACAAACAAACAAACAAACAAAGAGTTGGAATGTTTTCTTCTGAGATGATTGTGACCATCTTACTTAAGAGTCAAATGACCTTGGTCTACAGCTGCTTGCTTATTTTTTCTAGCCTAAACCTTGTCTCTGTTGTGCTTCTCAGTCCATCACCAGGGCCTCCCCTTCCTGCTTTTCACCAAGCCTTACAGTCTGGTCTCTGAATTGCCTGCGTGTTACCTTCTAAGTTTTTTGCTTTATGATTTGACTTGCAAATAAATCTTTACTCCCTAAGCAGGTGCGTATGCCCTGCTTATTAATCCCACTGTACGGTACTGTACTGTACTGGTCCCTCTCTAGTGCCTTATTCTTTAAAAAAAAAGCCTCACCAAAGGCAAAAGCAAAAGGTTGCTCTTTAGAGTTAGAAGTCTTTAACCCTAATGCAGGTATTCATATTGCTGCCATACCTACATATACCGAGGGACAGGACTACTAGGAAGACAGTAGCTCACTGAGGAGTTTACCAATTTGAGCGGGTACAAGCATTAGCTGGCTCCAGCTATTTACAGCACAGTTGGAAATGGGCTTGAAAACACCCAGTGGGAAAATTTGTTTTTTCCATGATGGAGGTAGCATCTGTAAGTATGGTACCATCTGGATATTACTGTGTGATGTTTACAGAATATGTGTTACTGCTGATTAATAAAAATTCAGTCTCCTGCTTTCAAGTCAATGAAGAATTACCTGAAGATTTATTTTAATGGTCTCTCCTTACTTGGAAGCTGAACAAGGCACAGGAAGAAATATTTCAAATTCCAAAATTATATACCTAAATCTAAAACCAAATAGGTTTTTATAGATATTAGAGAGACATCAGCATGTAAATACAGCTACTCAAGTCCAATTCAAACTGATTAGATATTATTGGCATCTCTAGGTGGCAGTCCTGTGTTCATAGTATTACTCTTCTATGAGATACATATGCCTCCTTTTTCTCTTTTTCTGAGGGGGTAGAAGTGCTAACCAAATGACCGAGGCCATTAAGAGGTGGTCTCTGTTTCCCACAACTGCTCCTTTTGCAGAAGGAGCGCATGTCATGAGTGGTGGCATTAGGTCTCTTGCTTGAAAGAATGCCGTCCCCAGCATGCTGGTCCAGGTGACCCCATGGGCTGGATGGCCCCTGCTCGTCTTTCCCATGGCACCCTGACTGTGAATGGCAGTTTTGCTCAAAGCTCACCCTCACTAATGCTGTGGTATATTCATTGTCAAAGTGCATGCTTTTGTGGGTAGGGGTCATCTGTATATTAACATCCTCTTTGAGGTAA
>VZTV01040609.1:0-19472 GCA_013400875.1 Anhinga rufa | reverse complement strand
TCTCCTTAGCCCTCCTTTTGCTACTAATGTATTTACAGAACATTTTTTATTGCCTTCTACAGCAGTAGCCAGATTAAGCTCTAGTTAGGCTTTGCCCTTTCTAATTTTCTCCCTGCATAACCTTGCTACACCTTTGTAGTCCTCCTGAGTGGCCTGCCCCTTCTTCCAAAGGTCATAAACTCACCTTTTTTTTTCTGAGTTCGAGCCAAAGTGCTCTGTTCATCCAGGCTGGTCTTATTCCCTGCTAGCTTATCTTTTGGCACACGGGAACAGCCTGCTCCTGCACCTGTAAGACTTCCTCCTTGAAGAATGTCCAGCCTTCCTGGACTCCTTTGCCCTTCAGGACTGCCTCCCAGGGGACTCTGTCAAACAATCTCCTAAACAGGCCAAAGTCTGCCCTCCAGAAGTCCAAGGTGGCAGTTTTGCTGCCCCCTCCTTCTCTGAGAATCAAAAACTATCATTTCATGACTGCTATGCCCAAGACAGCTTGCAACCATCACATCACCCACAGGACCTTCTCTGTTTGCAAACAACAGGTCCAGCGGGGTGTCTTCCCTGGTTGGCTCACTTACCAGCTGTGTCAGGAAGTTCCCTACTGTACTATTTAAGAAAACCAAGCCAAAACTCCCATACGTTTAAAACACTTAGGATGCAAATATGAGGTACTGTGTGTTAAGTGCACAACACTAGCCAATGCATTGAACATGTTACTTGCTTCAGAAGACCCTCCTTTGGAAACTGGTTCATGCAGTCATCAGTGAGAATCCAAATATATTACTTATATTAGCATTCAGATAGCTTATCCATCCCACTAAGGATGCTTGTCACATACTGGAAGCAAATATCATTGGCTGGGGTTGGCTGCACACTGCAATGCATAGGAAGAAGTGCCCTCAGATGAACAATATGTTGAGTACACCTGGTAACACTTTAGAGATGGGTTGGTGAGAAACCTGTACAGTGACATCTTGTGTTTTTCAGTCAGTAAAATGAACTGAATTAATTTTGGACAGATTATCCAGTGCTTCATTATAGCCTTTTCTCATCAGTTTTTCCTGTTCCACATTGGTCAAATATTTTAACGTTGTCCACACTCAGCCACATTTTAAAACTTTTCTTCATCATCCTATGTGATAAGCAGAAATGAGCTGGCCTGTCTAGAACTAGTTTCTAACAAATTCAAAAGTTACTGTAAAAAGTGTTATATCCAGCATGCCTGGTTTTGTTCCTTGATGAGCTACAGATAGGTTTCTTAATTCAAGCTGAAAGGAAATGAGAAGGTGAAAGGAAAGGAAATAAAATGAGAAAAAGAGTCAATGAAATACTGAAAAGTTTGGTTTAGGAACATGACTTTAAAGACATGGGATCCTCTGGAGTGGTATTTCAGATGGTGGAGATAGATCATTCATGACATATCTGGAGCAGGTGTATTACTGCAGTAGGCATACTATCTTTCATAATTGTTTGAAAGTCATGCTGCTGCCTGGCTTAATGAATAGAAATATACTCTAAATATTGAACTGAAAGGCCAAAATCTTGACTCAGCTTCCTTTCGCTTCTGAATACAGAAGGCATTCCCCAGCGTTCAGTACAGCCTCAGAGCAGGGATACTGAGTTGAAAAGGGAAATTTGGAGTTCTAGATTCAGCCTTACAGTAGAATTAAAACTGCCCTGTACCAGATTACTTACCAATACTAAATGCCTTCATTTGTGTGACTACCCAGGATGGGGTCTTCGGCTGGTTTAGAGATATTCTGTGGTTTTGCTGCTTCAGCTAACAGCCAGAGTTGAAACAGGTGCCCAGCTCCTTAGAAAATCAAGGCTGTGAAATATCAACTGCCAGGAACCGATCAGGCCAAATTAATTAGCACTTCTGAAAATGTGTCCATTTTTTTTTTATGTGATTAACATTTGGTCTTTGCTGGAAAAGAAAAACTGAACCTTGACATAAATATCAAAGCAGAGGAAGAAGGAATGTAGTCAGATTGACAATAAAACTTGACATGACAAAAGTAACTTTTCATTTGGTCTATCTAAGGTTAGAGACTTTCTGCATTTGCTGGTAGGGCTTCTTGGCCATACTTAGAATTCACTAGATTTACCTAATTATGTTTTAGGAGAGCTTTCTAATAAACAAAGAGCTCGTGGAAACACCAGAAAAACTTTTCTAAAACAACGTATATTAATGTCAAGAAAACTAACCTAAGGGGTTTTTTTTACACTATAATTTGATATGACTGGGAATACTTTATAAGCAACTCAGTCAATCAGATACTTCAGATGAAAAAGCCATCACTAGCACAATTGCTTTTGATCTCTCAGAAGGGGGTTCTTTGAGAGTCAGGCTTTTCTCAGCTCATACCATAGGAACGGTCCCTATAGCTAGCAACCTTGGAAATGCAAGCAATGGTGCTGTAGTGGTGGGAATGGACACTTGAAAGAAGGAATCTGTTTCAAACTTTCTTACACATGCAGTCAGTATGCAGTCTGTCCCTAACTGCTTTTTGAAAGGATTCCCATTTATATTGGATCAGAAATAGCTCAAAAGCCTCGACAAAGGAGAAAAAATAAGCACATCTAAGAAAAAAAAAAATAAAATTGAAGATAAAGCTTTTTATCAAATCCTGTGTTGGAGGAGAAAAATTAGCTTTGGTCCAGTTCTTCAGCTATACATTAAAAAAGTTATCATTTTCTTTATAGCACCTCAATCATAATTAAAATTGCCACTAGGACAAAGTGAATGCATATGCAGCTAGAAAAACAAATAGGCTTCATTTGACACAACTCTTACAGTGTTATTGAAAAAAAAAAGGTCTGCAATGTTTTTTATATCCCCATCCTCTACTACTAATGAACTCTACTCTTAGTCTGAAAATCCTACTCCAATTCTTTGGGGAAAAAAAAGAAAAGAAGAGATAAGTAGACCTACATATATGCAAAGAGCCAGAGATGATCATCTAGTTCTACTCCTAATTTCAGGATCTCTCTGATCATGATTTCAGGAGACAAGGTAGTTTAATCTTCTAGCAGAGTTGTGGACTGTTTGCAATGCATTTGAGGAACAGAGGAAGTGAATATTTGAACAGTTTACATATATTATGTATGTATACAAATGTGGAACACGGCCTATCTATAAATGACTAAAATGAACTAATATTTTCCTTTTCTGTACATTATGCTATTTGTAGTGAGATCTACGGTTTTGATTTGGTGCACAGGCAGATGTCATTCTCCATACTAGTAAGATGAGAATCAGTTTATATAATCAGAATTTCACATGATATAAAGCTGAAAAGAAATCAGAGATGGAAATTTTGTGTCTTTAAGTCACTGGCTTATTTTTGTATGTTATATTTTCCAACACTTGTTTTTAGCTTTCCATCAGTTTCGTCTAGCCCAGCAGAGCTGATTGTCTCAAACTGGACATCTCAGAGCTATTGTTGATAGTATTTTCTAGACTGTCTTACTTAAGTCCATTATGCAACTACTACTTTTGGTTGCAGTGATTGCTTTCATTTTTCCAAGATTTCTACAATATATTTAATATTTATCATTTTATTCCTTCCTACCCCATTTTATAATTCTGCAGAGGTCCTTCCATTCTAGCATCCAACCAAGTACCTATCACCTGACTACTCCCTTTGAGAGTTGTAGGCTTGAAACTTATGCTGGCTAAAAAGGTGGCAGACAAATCTTTCTTTCAGGGAAACACTCTTGGGAACACTTATGGTCTCTAAGCTCTACCACCAACCCTCACTAAAACCATTAATAAAAGGTGGGAATTGACTGCCAAGGATGAACAGAAGTGGGCTCCCCCACAATGGCAGTAACTTGGGGGCAGCGGTGAGGCTGAAGTGCAGGCAATGTCCTCCCAGCAGGACCTGGCCCTCAGTGTCCAGTTAGGGTGAGCTGCCGACAGGGACTGGGGTCATCCACGGCCATCACTGGGCATCAGGCCAGGACATAGAGCCGGGAGCGTTGGAGTGAGGTCCTGTAGGGCTGGGAGCAGGCACCAGAACAGGGCATGAGACTACACACAGCTCACAAGCCCAGACGTGGAGACCCCAGAGGGGGTTTCTTGTACCTCTTCCTCACTATCTCTTTCACGTGGCTAAGCTGATTACAGTAAATCTGGTGGTGGTAGACTCAGGAAATATATATCCTATATGAAAGTATCCATGCTTTTATTAATCAGAAAAAAGCTAATAATATAAAAAAAATAATTAAAAATTACTTTTTTAGAGCATCTTCCTTTTCAAACAAAAATCCTGTTCCATTGCCAAGAACTGCACCTAGATTCTGCTTAAAGAAAGGTGATAAAAACTCTGTAGTATTACTGTGAAGACATCAGCTCTCCACATAACTGATACAGAAGCAGATGAAAAACTGCACTCTATGCAGAAGCTTGTTATTTATTTTTTTATTTTCATGTGCATCAGCACTACTATTCAACTTTATCATAAAGCACTCAATTCTTTCAATACTAAGATTCATCCCTATGTCAGCTGCTGTGGAAATGTCTCCATTCAAAATAATTTTGGGCATGGCTGACAAGTTGCTAGAAAGCTGAAATTCTTGCGTTTATTCACTGACGCATACTTTTTGAGGTGTAAGTGTTGCAGTCTACCTTCATCTTTAATCTTTTGTGCTAATCAAGGATTTTTTTCTGGGACTAATTTTATGACACTAAAAACAACTCTTCCATTGAATTTTATTTGTACGGAGAAGATACATATTATACTTAGTTCAGGGTGAAGGTGAGATGTAGCATCCTAAAATGAAGGTAGGTCTACAGTATGGCTACAGAAAGGTAACTCTGAGTATGGCATATGCCCTTGGGCTGGGCCAGAACTCTACAACGTTCTTCCCTCTCAATAAAGCACTTCTGTGTCTGAATGAAAACAAAACATTTTTCTGTAGTGGCCCTAGGCTGGACTTGGGAGGATGTGGGAAAGAAAAGAAGCAGCCACTTAATCCAGGAAGGTATTGATTCAAAGTTTTGACTCCTGCCACTCATCCCACAGGTCACTGACAGACAGTGTTTTAGCTCAGAAGTTTGAAGAGCAGCCATGGGGACCTGAGTCACCTTTGTCATGGATCTGGAGAGAGATTTTGCCTCTCTGAACCCGCCTCCTCCTACCCGTTATCTAGGCAAGGTCTGATTACACTTGCTCTCTGAAGGTGAAATCAGTCATCCTCTAAAGGAATGCTGAGCAGACAGCTTTCAAATATCATCTCCTCTGGCTCTTCAAATACTGCCATTTCAGAAAGATGTTATGAGAAACAGGCGGGCTTTGTTTTGTTCAAAATAAATCAGCAATGTGCTAGTTGATATGCTGGAATGAGAATCCCCACCTAGTGTGATATGGATGATGCCAGAAACAGAAACACACTGATACTGGTGGGGCTGCTGGTTATGCAAGGATGACTTTTTTAAAAGGACCATGCAACTATGAGACTCTTTAATGGCACTGCCAGACTTGTTTGAAAGTGAGAGCCAGCATTTTTTTTCCTGGAAAATGATACCTCACTTTACCATACTAGTATCAATATGGTTTCAGTTTCTGTCCCTCTTCTTCTTAAGGCAGAAAGGCTCAGCTTCTGCAAAATGTAATCCACATAACACACCTTATCAAATAAAGTATTTTATCAGCTGAAGTATCTTATAGAATGGTGATATGAGGCAGTGGATGTTACTGAAACTTTATTACCTAATGGTATTTAAAACTAAATTGGTCCAATGGATAAAAGCTTATTGTGCATGAGGGAATGGAGTAATATCTTATATCCTAGCTGTGTGCTCTTCTAAAGCCACTGTAAATATTGGAACAGACGTATTCTGATTTTGAAAATGTTAAAGAAATTGCATTAAAAAAACCCACACTTTTTCCATAATTGCTTTAAACAAATTATGCAGGTAAGAAAAAAGATATCCCCTCCCTCTCAGTTCCAGGATCAGAAACCTGAAAATGTCTATGACTTATAGCTGGCAGTTTGGTTTTGTTTGGGGTTTTTTAATCAAAATTGAGCCTGCGTATAACAGAATGATCTGTATGCAGAGTATGCAGTTAACCACTGCTATTCACCACCAATAACACAGATGGATCTGCCGATTTAAGTTGTGAAACATATGGCTTTAGTAAGGAAGAAATGACAGCTGAGCTAAGTATCTTTGACAGAGTAACTCTAGAAAAAGAATAAAAAGTTAGTTGCTTTGAAAACTGCCTTGCTTTCTTCAAAGCCCACACTCTTCACTTCACCCTCTGTCATCTTAATATCCATGAGTTCTGTTTCATGTAAGAAGTTTTTCATGTCTTTGTACCTTTCAAAATTATATGAGATACATGGCCAGGAGCAACTGCCAGGATTAGCATTACTGAGCCCAGAACATGCTATTTCTTTCAAGTTAGAGAAACGAATTGCTTCTATTACATTAAAAACAGACCATGGATTATATCTCTTCTTCCATTACATTTAGCCTTTCTTTTAAAACTATTAGTAGTGTATAATTCCATTAAGGTCCAACTTGTCTCCTTAATACAAAGCTTTCAACTGCTTCTGATTTAAAAAAAAATTAGAAAAGGCTAATTGTGACTAACTAGACTGTTTCATGAGTTGCTGAAGCTATAGTTCTATGGAAATGTTTCTGACACCTAAATAGAGCACTTTTAGAATTCCTAGTTAGTTTTGATAGTGCTCTCAGCCTGAAAATTAAGAAAAGGTGCCACATAAGTCTAGCTTTATTCTTTTCATGCAATAAAAAAATCAGAAATTTTATACAAATTATTTTCATTTTGGTTAATTGATGCAGAGCAGATACTTTAGTTATTCCTGTTTCCACAGAGACTGACATGTGTTCTGTTTCAATGCTACACTCAGTTAGGGAGTCATGGTTCACACCGTTGTTTATACAATAGTAGGAATTAATGTTGCAAACTGTAAAAATAAGAAAGAGTTGTGCTACTGGATATCAGCTATACATGAGGCTTTAAAACTGAATGATGATTCTGAAACATGTAAACACTAAGACATCATTTGTAGCAGAATATTCCTTAATGGGAGAAAATGTATAAGGAATTCTGAGAAAGTTCAGTCGCTAAAATAACAGAAACATCTGGTTCTGTTTTCACACTCTCTTTTGTACAAGTTCTTTACACAAATCCTGATTTCTAGCATATTGTATGTGCTCTAGGTATATGATGGTTTATTCTATATGAGGGATAAACAGGCCTCGTTACTCTAAGCAATATTACAAAACTCAAGAACTGAGCTGAATAATTTTGATTAATCCAGTACATCTATGGATTTCAAATACAGCTATCATCTAGACATCTATAACTAAATATAGTAACTATTAGAAATATATTATAACCTGATTACAAATGAAGGACGGCTAATGTTTTTTTTTTATTGGATCAGCCTTTTACACTGTTTTGGATAGGGTATAAACATGTATCTTAGCAACCTTTCTTAAAGAAGAGACACTTATTTTTAAGGTTCATAAAAAGCTTGTAGTCAAGCCATAGAAGTTTGAGTCTCAGCCAGCTGTTAATTTGATGGAACTGTTCTTCTAGAAAGTCATTACAGTTTTGCCCTGGCCTCCCTAGATGAAGGGTTGCTTACGGTATTCACAGAGAAATATGGGGGTCCCAGAAGTATTTCAGCTCTAAATAGAGTCTTTTAAGACAAGGAAGGAACACAGAAAGGCACTTGGTGAAACTTCAGTGCCTAGTTTAGAAGTGTGAAAATTTTTGCTTCTGGTTTGGTACTAAAATCTGGACAAGAACCTAGACTTAAACTGCATCACTTCTTAAAGACTTTCCTACCAGAGGCAGGGGTTTTGGCTTATCTCAAAGGTAAGGCAAATGCTAGTATGGCAGTTGTGTGAGTGCATTAAAGCTGACATGGAGGAAAAACTGTGGTCTGTTTGGATGATCTTTTTTCCCCCTTCATTCCAGTTTCTTATTCATGAAGGAATAACAGCTTTAAACTTCCCAAGAGCTTCTATTTGAACATCAAACTAACGAACAACATTGAAAAAACTACCTGTTTTGAGGAGGAATATTTTTGCAAGTCACTAATGGTAATACCTGCCACCACAACGGCTGCATTATTAAAGCTGTACCTCAATGAAATAAAAATGCTGCAGTTAAGTTTTCGGTATTCTTGCAAAGAAATACTGTGGTATATCACACTAACATCTCATATCCAGTTTTGGCCACAGTAAAGAAATTCTAGTATCAGAGGATCTAATGTTAGTAAGGAGGGAGCATATTACACCAGAAATATTCTCTATTTCCTTAAAATTTTTAGATTTTGTTTACTTTCAACTGAATTAAAATTATTATGAATTTTTGTTGCTGTCTTGTCCATATGTTGGGGTTTTTGCAGTTGTGATTTTCATGTAACACATTGGACTGTTGCCATATAATTGGCATTGGCATAAATAAAATGTATTATGTCTTTAGTATAGCAATTTAAGATATTATCTGGCATTGATATAAATAATCTATATTCAGAAAAAAACAGATTCTGTGTTTCATACACAATGTCATAGTTCTCACTGTTAGACTGAGTGAATGCATCAGGTGAAACAAAGTGTAGTGATGTGACCAGAACATTTTCTTCCGAAGATGTAGTTCATTGCAGCATTTTCAGTCTTAACTGATTATTATTTACTGAGGTCTTTACATACAGAATGCTATTTTTTTGGTGTTACAACATACTCTATACAGATATTTGAGGAACGTTGTCCTGGTTTCAGCTGGGATAGAGTTAATTTTCTTTGTAGTAGCTAGTATGGGGTTATGTTTTGGCTTTGTGCTGGAAACAGTGGTGATAATGCAGAGATGTGTTAGTTGTTGCTAAGTAGTGCTTACACTAGTCAAGGATTTTTTCAGCTCCCCATGCTCTGCCGGGTGCACGGGAAGCTGGGAGGGGACACAGCCAGGACAGCTGACCCCAACTGCCCAAAGGGATATTCCACACCATANATTCTCTCCCCCATCCCACCAGGGGGGAGTGAGCGAGCGGCTGGGTGGTGCTTGGTTGCTGACTGGGGCTAAACCGCGACAAAGGTTAAACTCAAAATAACAAAAGTAGACTTATTTCAGAAACTAATGGTATTTACTGGCCATTTCCAGAGCTTTAAAAGCAAACCTATGTTTGATACACAAGTACAAGCCTATTTGCTTAGCACTTCTTGGAAGAACAATGCTTCTCAGTATAGCAAAATATAGTGTACACTAAGGAGAAACAATTTTGCCAAGAGCATATATTATATCATAAATATGTGTACACGGTTGTCTGCGTGTACAATTATGTACTTTTTTTCATTTAGCAGTATTACATGATTTTAAATATTTATTATAAACCCTTATGTGACTTAAAAAACAGTTTAACTTGACTAATAAAATCAAAGAGTCAAGATTGGAGAACTAACACAACTAAAGCTTATAAAATCATAGGAACACAAAGAGTAACAACAATAACAGTTAAATAAATCAATTAAATTACAGTAGACTAGCCATACGTTATTCAATACATGCTATTCAAACTAAAAGAAGGGAATGCAATTGGATTTTAACAATAAAAAGAAAGAATAAAAAACTTTGAAAATCAGTTCTTTGGCAGACAAGAAACATTCTTCATATGCTGGTCATTATATAGCATCCAATCTGCATCATGTAAACCCAGATCCAAATCACAGCTCCAGAGACAATAGTCAAAACTGGGTAGAGAATTAGATAAAAGCAGAGCTGAAGGAAGACATTTTGCATCCTGGCACATGTCACACTCTTATCTTTATGCCTTGTCCAGCTTTTCCTATATTCACTTCTCTCCCCTTTACTGTAGACATGCAAGTCCTCATTCAAGATCACAGCAGCTGTTGGAAGTTAGTCCTATATAGGTCTTCTTCCTATCCCTCTCGTATAAACTTCCTGTATCTTTGTTTCAAGATTTTGCATGGAATGCTGGATATTATTTAAGAATATGAAGACTCTCTCATAAGATTCACAGCAATTAAGGTCACAGTAATCTCTGGAAAATAGTTTACACTGTGGAAATCAAGCATGAAAACTCTCATTAATTTTTAGCCTTAAACCTGCTAAGGTCTTCTGAAACTTACCCTTCCCCTAAATCTATAACAGATAGATAGCTGTTCTCGATGTATAGTTAATAATGCAGATGTGGCTCTCTCTATAAACACTCTTTGCAAGATATGTCTTCTGACAGTCGGTAAAAGTGAATGTTCCACAAAGGACAAATAATCACGTTGTACAGACCATCTAATAGAACTAATGCCAGAAGGAAAAAACCATAATGTAGCACTTCAGTACAAAACTGTAGACTCTTGAGAGCTTGATTATATGTTTAGTGACACTACAAAAATGTCTTTATTCATTATTGTAATATTCCTGAACATGTGTCATTTGAGACCTACAATAAGTATTTCATGTATTTGTGAAAACAGAGCCATAAATCTGAGGAAAAAGCTGCCATTAAAACCAAGATGGCTGTATTTTAATACACCAAGACTTAAAAGGATTACATTTAGAAGGTTAAATTCAATGTCATTCTTTTTTCAGTAATGAATTGTAAAATCCATTCTGTTGGATAGAAACCAGAAGCAATTCAAAACTAGAATGAAATATGTATTAAAGGGGGAGGGGGGAAGGATGACAATTAATTTTGGAAACAAGAATGTAATTTCTGATTGCAGCAATAAAGATCCATGAAAGCTGTCCTTGGCTATTAAATAAAGCCAACAGTTGTGCATTGTTATTGCAGTACCACTTTATTTCTGAGATACCACCTATTCTGAAAAGTGCAATGCTCTGCTGTCAGAGACTGCAGATATAAGGAGCAACTTGAATATTTCTGAAATCTGTTCTATGGTTTGTGAATTTTTCTGGTGCGGGTTACAGAGAGTCAATATTGAGTAATATTTGCTTCTGGGATGAGTAATAAAAGGAGCATATCTTTTAAAAGGGAAGGCTAAAATATCATGTCTTGTTTTAGTCAAGCAAATTCAGGCTATGGAGGATGATCTTCTATAAATAAATCAAGTAGAAAACAATGGTGGGGGGACTAAAGCTAAAGGACAAATGTTGACAGAAGAATTGGGTACAAAGTGGTTCTGAATACATTTAGATTATAAATTGAAAAATTCCTAGTCAGAGTAACAGGAGCATAACGTAATTGCTTTTAAAATGGGTCACTTCATGAAGGAGTAATATGGGAACAGCAAGGGGGCTATTCTGAATGCTCTGCAGGTTGTTTGAATTATTTCCATGCCCTCACTCCCTGGACCTATTTTTCTACATTTCTACTGATCTCAGTAGTTTTTGTGTTATGTCCATTTTGTAAGGACTTAAAAAAAACAATTCATAAGTATAGAGTACTCTTAATCTCAACCATTCCTAAAAGATATAACATAACTTGTGCTTAAAATTTAAGCAGGTGACTAAGCACATTGCTAAGATAGAACTAATTGTGTTTAATCAATCATATTCCCCTCTTGGGAGAAAATAAATTGCTGTTGTGAAAAAAGTCTTCAGTGTATCCAACCATTTTCTACAGTACTGTTTCTATCTCACAGTAAAGTAATCGCTGTTTCATGATCTATTCTCTGCTGCTCTACTAAATGCCTACCATTTGCTGTAATAAGAAGTATAGAGCTGATTTTTTAAGAATGCACAAGGCATACAGAGACTTGGCTGATCACAACTACCCACATATTGATATGGTTTACATTAAACTCTTACAAGACAGAAGCCTTAAGAATCCTTAAATGACGAAGCAGAATCCAGGACTATCCCATCGCAACTGAGTGCTTTCATCCTTACCACCAGGGTTTCTATAAGCACCTGTATTCCTGGCTGCAGAGGCAAGGAAAGGTTCAGACACACAAGGATTGAAGTCTTGACTCTCCTAAAAGGTTGCAGCCATTGTGCCTGTAATGTCCTACCCCATCACTCAAAGCAGTAGAAATTTCTGACTCTGAATCCCAGTTTCACACATCCCTCACTGCTGCCTTTGGTTAGACACCACAGTCCAAGTAAGGAGAAAGATTTCCACCTCTCTATAATTTCCTAGAAGTTGTTTTGGACTATTGAAATTGAGTTGAAATCGAGTTGAGTTAGACTATTTGAAATTTTTCATCTACCTTTTAGGCAATCTGAAAATTGCTTTTACAACCTGGTCTCCGGTGTCTTTGTGGTTATATTCAAACCAAAATCTACATTTTGCAGACATTCTTTTCCATTTAGTGAGCTGGTCCAAAATTTGGGGAGAAATTATTTCCCCAAATATTTCTCAAAGAGAGAGATTGCATAAGTATTTCAACACCATGAACAAAAAGTGTTGTTTGATATGAATAGAGTTTAAGACATAAGTAGGAAGCATTTTAAACACCTTAGCACTATAAGCAAATAAGGGAATACATGGAAAGTGTCCACAAAGAACTGAACCACTAATATCAAGAGGAGCCAGGAGCAGGAGAAAACAAGGTCAGATTCTTCTTTTTTACTCATCTACGGTTCAGGAATTATATCTGTGTTTAAAACAGTGTTAAATAAATGTGACACCTAGAAGGCTGATGATTCTGAAGACAAATCTGTCATGGCATTGGACTGGTAGGAATGACCAGAATTTTGAATGGGTCTTGAATCCATGGCATCCTATGAAAAAGTTACATCTTTATAGGGTAGACAACAAAATGGAAGAGTATAATAACATCTGGATCTCATTTCAAGCCATAGAAGTGGAGAAGAAAAGTCAGGAATCTGATTTAGTTGTATGTGCTTAGCATAAGTAAAGAAGTGATATATGCTTGGGATATTATAGTCAGGCAGAAGGCCTGAAGCAGAGCAGAATGTACTGATATATTAAATAGTTACATTTCTATTAAATTGTAAATGGCATTGGTTGTTCCCAAATATAATTTTGGAAAAGGCTTATATCACATTTTCTTTTGTTTCAGTCACTAGGGCATTAAAAAGTGACAGTATGTAAGCTCAGGCAGCAATGGTTTTATGAGCAGACTAGCATACATTAAAAATGCTGATATATACAATATTACCTCAGGTTGCAGTGTCAACAGAATATAGATTTATTCCAGGAAAAAATATATTTTCGACAAGCCTGCTTATATATCTAGCTATCTTGTAAATTAGTCTAGTGCTCATGAAAAATACCAAGATAGAAGAGAGGAAGGCTGGAGCCATTTTTTAATCCCAAGGTACAGCATGAGCAGTTAGTGCAGCTTCCTCCAGACTGGCCCACCAACTTAGTTCGCTTGTGGCTGAGTAACCCGAATTGTACCACAAAGGAAGAGTGGGCAATGCCGGCCAGGACATCAAAGCAGGTTGCATTGCAAGCATGTTAGATTGCCCCCTAAGCCCCAGTTCTTTGTTGAAGCACAGATCAAACCTAATTTGTCTTCCAGGTCTTTTAACAAAGTACTGTGAAGACTGAAAGTTAAATCTGTTGTGTTTAAAATAAGGACTTTATGGGTTTTGCATACCTTTATCTCACTGAACTCTGCCTCTCTTCCTTCCCTGAAGTACAGATCCAACATTTAAATTAAGTAGTTAATATGTAAATACATTTTCCATAAGCTTCATAGGGTCTTAGGCATGACAAAAATCTCCCTTCTAACTATTCCCCTAAACCCATAAAACACACTGTCATAAATCACACATGAGATTGACAAAGTGTTCTCTAGCAGATAATGGACAAATTTCTAATGCCTGTGTCATGGTTTAACTCCAGCCAGCAACTAAGCCCCACGCAGCCGCTCGCTCATCCCCCACCCTGCCCCTGGTGGGATGGGGGAGAGAATTAGAAGGGTAGAAGTGAGGAAACTCATGGGTTGAGATAAAGACAGTTCAGTAGGTAAAGCAAAAGCTGCGCACACAAGCAAAGCAAACCAAGGAATTAATTCACTCCTTCCCATGGGCAGGCAGGTGTTCAGCCGTCTCCAGGAGAGGAGGCTCCATCATGTGTAATGGTTACAGACAAGCTTGCCTTGTTGGTTGCAGACAAGCACCATAACTCTGAATTTCCCCCACTTCCTTCTTTTTCTCCCAGCTTTATATATAGAGCATTACATCCTGACATCGTGTGATATAGAGTATCCCTTTGATCACTTGGGGTCAGCAGTCTCAGCCATGACCCCTCCCAGCTTCTTGTGCCCCCCAGCCCACCCACTGGTGGGGTGGTGTGAGGAGCAGAAAAGGCCCTGACTCTGTAAGCACTGCTCAGAGTAATGAAAACATCCCTGTGTTATCAGCACTGTTTCCAGTACAAATCCAAAACATAGTCCCATACAGGCTACCATGAAGAAAATTAATACTATCCCAGCCAAAACCAGCACAGCCTGTAATCTGAAGTAACACTGTATAAGGTCTCTTTAACACTCTCTTGTTGGTGGTTCTTTTTATATTACTAATATAAAATATTATATATTAATATACTATATTAATATAGTACTAATTTTCTTCAGTGGTTGGATGTGATGACAAGGGCTGATTAATCCTTTATGCAATCTGATTTTCTTCATGTTCTGATCAATGCATTTCCACAGTTTTCTAAACCCATTTAGGTTCTCAGATGTTGTGTTTTGACTAAGATCCATGTCTTTAAAAAGGTAGAAGAAGTGATGCAATCAGAAGAGTCTGGGACAGTGTTTACACAGCATGGTTCACACAGCAGACACACAAATTCTAAAACAATGTTCATTTTAGTCCTGGCTCTTCTTTCACCTTTTTAACCCATTAAATGATAAATCTTTAGCAGTGAAGGCAAGGAATAAAGAAAATGAAAAGGACAAAAGATGGCCAGCATTACAACAGGTAAGCAGCTGCCGTACTGATACCATTTAAAATATGTTCATATATACTGCTTGCTTTCTGCAGGAAGAAGACATTAACATCAAAGATTATTTTTAGGTCATTATTAAAAAAAAAAAAAAGCCGGCTCTTTCTAACATTTCCAGTAATAGATAGAACAACCAACAACCTAAGCCACAGGGTTTACCTTTGTGAACATGACATTCTTTAGTGAAATAAATTGATGCATTAAAACAGTCTCCTTTCTAAAAAGGAGACTGTAGTAGAGTTGTGGTAGGGTTGACAGTAGTAGAGCTAGAAAAAAAACAACATGCTAACATATTTGTCTTTGCTTAAACACTTATATAAACTAAGCTTAAATGTCAATTTCAAATATTATGTACTTGTTCGTTTCATTTATTGTGCTGGAAGAATGGATGCAGATGATTAGATCAAATTATTCTTAAAGTTCTGTGTTAATGGTACCTTGTTATGCCAGTCATGAAAAAAGTCTCAGAAGCACAATTACTATCTTGCAACATGAGAAGAAAAATATTTTTAAATATTGATGCAGAAAAGTACTGAAGCTTGTTATAATAATTTTTCTGAAAGCAGTTATTTTCCCTTTATTTTAAAAATAGAAATTTGGTATAGTACTATAATTATAATCACAGAATCACAGAATGGTAGGGGTTGGAAGGGACCTCCAGAAATCATCTTGTCCAACCCCCTGCATGAGCAGGCACACCTAGAGCAGGGGGCACAGGACCGTGTCCAGGCGGGGTGTGAATGTCTCCAGGGAAGGAGACTCCACAGCCTCTCTGGGCAGCCTGGGCCACTGCTNTCATAAGAGAGATGCTCCAGTCAAATTTATTTACTATAATCCTAGAGATTTAGTAGTGTAGTGGTAGGACAAGGGCTGATAGTTTTAAACTGAAAGATGGTAGATTTAGATTAAATATAAGGAAGAAATTCTTCACTGTGAGGGTGGTGAGGCACTGCAACAGGTTGCCCAGAGAAGCTGTGGATCCCCCCTCCCTGGAAGTGTTCAAGTCCAGATTAAATGGGTTTTGAGCAACCTGGTCTAGTGGAAGGTGTCTCTGCCCTTGGCAGGGGGGTTGAAACTAGATGGTCTTTAAGATCCCTTCCAACCCAAACCATTCTACGATTCTATGAACAAAAATAAAAATATCAAATATGAAGAAAGCTCCGATAAGAAACTGCTAAAGCTCTGAGGAGGAGAAAGTTGGAGAGTTGCCAGTGTTGTGATTATATGAATATTCAACAGAAAACTTAAATTCAGCACATCAGCAATGAAGAGGTAATTTTAAAGCCTGAGAGTTCAATTATGTATTTTTTACTTTTATTTACTATAATTACTAGACTGTGCTTTGCATTTGGGGTATATATGTAACATGGAAAAAACTGGTAAGTGAGTCAGAGACATTTTAAGAATGAGACAAAAATTTTCATCTATTTTAGAGATACCTTTAAGAACATTAATAGAAAGAGCTAGCAGTGGTAATAAACTATGCCTTAAACTAATCTATTTACCTTTTGGTTTCCATGGGAAGCAATGACAAATAGTAAGTATTTATTAATATAATAATAACATATTTCTAGTTTCTACCTGGTTTTATGTTTACATTCACTTACATTAATGAATACATGGCCTAGAAAATTTTCATTTATTTCAAGTCAAAAGAGTGCATATGATGTTCCAAACTACAAAAAAGAGGCATTTCTGAGGTACTTCTGGGTGAGATGCCCACTAAATATACATGCTGCTCAATGAAAAAAAATATATTCCCTTACCATCTCTGAAATCGGGCTATCAAGTACTGCTCATGCAGTATCAGAGCCATTGATGGGAATGGCAAAACTGCTATTGATTTCAAGAGAGTGGTATCTCATACTTAGTTTTCATTGTACACACCTGGAAAAGCAGTGTTTGAGTTTGCTGGGAAAAGGTGTAAATATATCGCCCTATACAGAGTTAAAGTAACATCTTATTTTCTTGTCCGGCTTTTGGGTGAGTTACTTTTGTAATTTACCAGTGAAAAACCAGAAACAGTTCCATGTTTTAGGAACTGCTGCTAGCAGCAACTTCCTTACTAAAAATTCATTCCTGCATATTTTTTAAGGTTAATTGTACATATGAAATATATTAATCTAATAACTTGAAATTGGGTATCAAAGGCCAACACCAAAGAAATGTTACTACTTTCATTTCAGTTACATTGCATTCTCCATGCCAGGGACTGTCTTTAGATACAGAAATGTTTATTCTTAGGATTCATATTCAGGCTTATTCATCTTTATGCCAGACTTACCACAGCAGTGTCTGCATTGTGAACTAATTTAAATCAACAGCAAAAAAAGGGGTTTTGTATATCACTTTCCCACCTCTCTGCTTTCTGTAAGGAAATGGGCACGTCTGGATTGCTTTTTCCTTTGTAACTGCAGAGTATGTGAACTTCAATTCTCACATTTCTTGTCCCATACTTGACAGAGTTTCATGTTTTAAACACAGTGAATACTTAAGCAAGTCATTTGTGTGCCTGCAGCTTTGTAAATTCAAGCCCTTAGATGTTAAACTCATTGCTCTATTGAAATTAATTAGTAACTGAATTAATGAATTCATCATCTATTAAAATGTTTGTGCCTGGAATGTTTGTTTCGTGACTCAGCTGTTTCTTCTTAGTGTAACACACAGTTTTAATGCAAGGGATGAGTATAGTCCAGATAAAAGAGATGGGATGTGGGATGGTACTGGATGCTACAGTGTGGCATTAAAGTTTGGTTGACATCACTTTGGGAAGGCCACGCAGTTCACCAAGAGCAGGAGCAAGTTCTTACCCTGTAACCACTTCTGAGACAAACTTCTGCTATTACATTGCCATATGTAATGTTCTCCTGACAGTTACATGGTAACTACCATAAATAGTAATATGGAATTGCAGTAGTTGAATCTGCTAATAAAGGTGCAGACAGAAACCAGAAGTAAACTTGCAGAAAGCTATACAAAAAAGCAAAAGCCCCAAACAAGCACCTGCGCTACGTGCAGCTTCCTGAGCAGCCAAGCAGCAGCAGCTCTCACCAGCCAGCAAGAGATGCAGATGCTGTCCCTCAGTCCTAGATGTCTGATCTTCCATCTATCCCACGAATTCAGCTACAACTGTATGTCCTTGAAAAAGCAAATATTGCCATTTTGCTACATATAAAAAGAATGGTTCTGTTAAACACTTAAACTGAAGTAGTAGTCTTCAGCTGCATGAGGTGTTGTAGAATTCATACTGCACTGCTGATTACAATCATAATGATAAAAATTGGAATACCGGCCTATTTAGACCACTTTCTTAATTAAGAAGTTGACCATTGGGAACTTACTTTTAATTAAGCATACTGAATACCACATTATCTTCATTACATGCTGCTGTAAAGTGTAAATGAATATCCTGAAAGTGAGATTCACCTGGCCAGAATTTGCTGTTCTTAAGCAAAGTACCCTCATCACCTGTGAGAGTGCTATGGATGCTATGTCTCATATTTGTTGCTAATTCAACCTTAACTATGCATGAATTCATGTTCAATTTTCTAATAACTCTAATGAAGAAATTACTTTAAGACATTCTTCATCTCCTGATTCGAAAGTCTTGTATTTCATATCAGTATTGAATTATGTTCTTAAATTTACTATTATATTTCTTGAACAATCAGAGTTTCTGGTTCATGAATCACATCATTATTATTTTATTTTTATATGATACCCTGTAGTTCTGAATTACAGATGAACTTTGTTTTTATTCTGTTGCCTACCAAAAGCAATGCCCTGCATTTTTCCCCATTGTCACAACTGCAAACCCTTAGAGTAGTATGTGGAAGAGTTTACTTTCCCCAGAAAAAAAAAAAAAAAAAGAAAAAAAGTGGTAATATGTAGAAAAGCTTCAAATATTTCCTGCAAATAAGTAGTTTGTTTCCATATTTATGTGTAGAAGCTCACAGGATATAGACTGGCACAATGCCATTTAATTTCATAGAACTATGAAAAACTAAATGTATTTAATCCTGCTGAGATTCCAGCCTTTTGTGCTCCCTGCAACAAATCAAAATTATTAAAAACTAGCTGCACTCAAAGTTTCCATAACTGGAAAGTTGTTTAATATACTCCAAACCAGTAGGAAACATAGGTAAGAGATCTAAAGTTATTAAAACTTGATCAGATGAGATTGATAAAAGCAATACCATAAGATAGGGTGACTAATGTTGCTATTTAATGGGAACAATGAGATTTTTAAAAAATCTGTTTCAGAGGACCATAATGGATAATGTAAAAGGACATATCTTTTATCTGAAAAATTATAACAAAACTTGTGGGAAAGTTTAAACCAGCAAAGGTAGTGATATGACTGATGGCAAGTAACATCACAGTGTTTTTAGAATTATCATCTTATCTGAGAATATAAACAGTGTATGAAACAAAATGCTGTGTAGCAGAATAATTGTAAAAGCATATGCACTTAAGTAGTTGATATCATTGTGGAATTTGTACTTTTGTGGAATTTTTACATTTTTGTCTAAGTTCAAATTACTGATTTTTTTCCCAGTTTCATTATAATATACGGTAACCTGGAATCA
>VZTV01040608.1:0-17714 GCA_013400875.1 Anhinga rufa | reverse complement strand
TTATGATGCTGCATATAAAACTTGAAAGATTTAGTAGGAAACTGTAAAGTAGGTTATTCATCTACATATTTAAAAACTTAACTGGATGAGACATTCTAGTGTGCACAGGCTTTTAGATACATGTTCTTGAATTTAAATGCAATACAACCTACAGGAGAGGTATTTTGTATTGCTTGTATTATAAACAAAAAATTTTACTAAAGAACAATTTCTACTAGTGTGTTCTTTTTTATTTTGAAAAACGTAAGGAAAAAACCCTGAGGCTTTCCTTAATTAACATAGGTGATTCTAATAGCTTTTGTTAACTGGATGTATTAACAACGGAGTATGTCTGAAATACTAAAAATTGTATTCTTAATAGTAAAATAGCAAAGACTTGCAGATTTGTTCAGTTCCTGGCAGCCTTTGTATCTTGTTTGTTAAAAAAAATAGTGGTGGTTATTTTCTTTCTTTCTTTCTTTCTTTCTTTTTTTTTTGTAGTAATCAGTTACTAAAGAGAGTTATTCTGATCTATTGGATTTGGCCTTATTGGACTTAGTTTTGTTGATATTCTTTTCTGTGTGTTTGTGAAAGGTTACCTTGGAGTATATTTGAAGCTCCAAATCCATAAGCAATGAAACAAAAGACCTTCATGTCAGTCTGGCAGATTAGATGGAATCTGTAACTTAAGGTTTCAGCTAGTCTTCTGAAATCTGAAATGTGCAGGCAAGGAAGAAAACTTAAGATGTGTGGATTATGTCCTCTATTTTTTATTCTTTAAGAAAAGGACGCTATCTAGAAAAATGCATAGGCTACCTCAGAATTGTCTTTCCTTACAGCCCTGCGGGGACAAACATTCATAATTGGCGTAGATACTTTTTGCAGAAGCAAGGGGAGAATGTTTTTCTTTTCAACAAAACCTAACTAGGCATAAATAAAACTGGCAGAATAGGTTGGCAAGTTATTACAAATACCTGGATATATCATAGTTCTTTCGTCTTTTTAAACTATGTGTTCATAATCGGAGAATTTTGTTTTTGAAAGCCTCGGTGACTTTCAGTATTTTAGGTGTTGAATAATTCATGCTCATCTTTGTGTATGCATTGTTTATGGCACCAAAAAACCTCAAGCAACTGATTAAAAAAAGACTTACCACATTCCTTTATTCACAATTATCCTCTGGTTAATAACAACATTTAAACACAACTATCTTGGTAAAGTCTTAGCTCTGTTTATGTAAAGACTGGTACTATGCTGAATATTGCATTATGAGGACTGTCCAAATCTTCCCCATTCCTGCATTATTATTTGTTGTGGTTTTTTTTTCCATTCGATGGAAAAACGTTCCAATACACTTTAAGTTTATTTCCAGTTTGGCTTTTTCTTTTTTGTAAGGGCCCTTTTCTTTATTTTCAGGTTTGTGTGGATGCTATGGCCAAGTACAAACAGCTTGACTACAAAATGAGCTGTGCTGGAGTGTTTTGTTAGGTTTATTCATAGAGGTTAAAGTGATGTTTGTCTTTGCCCTTAAACTTTCTGAGCACTGACTTCTTCAGACTGTGCTAGAGTGATGGCTCGTAGTAGTATCAAGGAATAGCTTAGTTTTCTGTAACTAATTGCCAGCTCTGGTAAATGGCACTGGTCACAAGGAATTGTCTGGGATTACATAGAAAAAAAATTCACCTGAAATAGCTTGGAAGAACTTGCCTGTAAGTCATATCTAAATCTTTTTTCAAAGGAAGAAAATAATTTTTTTTAAATGAAAATTGTCTCATAAATGTTGAAACATATACTGCATCAGTGCCTTGGCATCTTCTTATGTGTATTCAAACATCATAGGTCGAAGGTCCCAAAGTTTATGGCATTGACTTAAATTCTTGGTCATCTAAGAATCTCACGTAATCACATCGCCATGAAATGCAGGGAAAACACCAAATACGCAGTAGTAAAGAAAGGGCAGTAGCTGTGGTCTGCAGACAGCGGTAGTGTCTTTGCTGCACATACCTATCTGTCTTTCTGAAGCAGCAGAAGGTTGAAAGTCTGGCCTGCTTCTTAGCCAGGACTTGGAGCTGCCTGTTCTGAACCATTCTCAAGGGCCAGCTGAGCTATGGGCGTCTGCTGCTTTGGAAACCAGAGGTCAGCTGAGACAGGAATGAGTATTGCTGACAGAAAAAAGGGACAAAACCAGGCAGCTGTGTAGTAGCAGAATTAGAGATGGATCTCAGGCAGTATGAAAATGGAATAAAGTCCTTCCAGCAACTGCAGTGAAAGCCCTGAAAATGAACCTGCAGGTTTAGGATTATCCAAAGGCTAATACAACATGTTGAACCCTTAGTTGGCACCAGGGAAGTCTGTAGGAAGTGTCGATAGTTCTTTAAGAAGCTGGCTTTCGGTATTGTTCCTGGAATGCTCCTGGCACTTTATTTTTTTTCCTTCTGGTTCTCAGTCTAATTTACAGGTCCCTCAGTGTTTCTAGGTCAGGTGCGAGGAAAGCAAAGAAACTGCTCTGGAAGGAGAAATATATTGGAAGGGTTTGTTAAAGTTCATGACAACCCGGTACAGAGTAATTGGAAATAATGCTAAGTTGAACTCTAATGGGTACCTATTCACTTAATAGCTCTGTCCATCTGCATGCCTCACTTATGGGGATGGTGCGCAGCTGAGGGTTGTGTGGCAGAATACACTCTTAATGGCCTGGTACAGGCTAAAGGTATTGCATTTGGGTCACATTTTTAGCGCACCACTTTAAATTGTGTTTGTTTTCAGCAAGATAGAGTCAAAGGCAGCATTTAGAGCATGGTTGAAAGACCTTGAGCTGCTCCTGTGTGCCTGTTGGGGTCATAACGAATATGTTCCTTATCAAGCTGACACGTAAACTTAGAGGAAAGCTACTTGAGTGCAAGTTGGTTTTTGAGCCAGAACTTTATTTTTAAAGGACCACATATCTTGTCTTTAATATGGAGTGTAGAAAAAAGGTAAAGCTGCCTCTAAGGGCTTTAACAGTGTCATGAATTGCAGCAGCTAAAATGTAAAGGATATTGATAATCTGAGCATCTGGTTTGTGTCCAGGTTGTTTAGGGGTGGAGGGAAAGAAACAGTATTCACCTAGCAGCTGTCTTTTCTGAATCAGAATGCTATGCTTAGATGAAAAGCTATTCAGCTGGTTTTAGTTTACATTCAAAATGATTTTTTAGTTTGTGTGGGTTTGACTCAGAGCTTAGAGTTTGAATGAGCCCNGTTGAAGTCCTGCAAGCCAAAGTTTTCAGCCACAGTTTAATATTTGAGACTTGATTTTTTTTTCTCGATTTCACACCCCCCCACACCCCCCCATTTTGAAACCTTGTGATTTAGCTTGAATTTCACCTGTTCTGAGCTTTTGTAGTGCAGTTTAGCATTTTGCTTAGGATGATACAAGCTATCTAGCCTTCTGTTTTGGAGAAAAGATGCTAAACTGTTTTAAGGAGTATAAATAAATAGCTGGATTAATCATGTTTAAAGTTATCTAACAGGAATTCTTTGAAGACGTAAAGGAAGTCTACAAGTTGATAGGGATACAGATGATGGTGATGAAGGGAACCTAATGTAGAGTGTAAAATCATGCTGAATACAGATTTGCATCCCTACAGTTTTGGATTTGCCTTCAATTTTTGGATGCTTTGCATTTTTTCACTATACTTAAGTGTTCAAATGAAAAAGACCTTTAGTTAAATGAGGTGTCCTGGTGTCTTCAACAGAGAAAATGGTAGTAATTTTCTGACAGGAAGCCAGGGTCAAACATAGGAATGGAAATTAAAGGGGAAGGAAAAATGCATCATCACACTGTGCCACTACAGCAATTCTATTAAATAAAATTAGGGTAACCTATCTGCCATGGTATGCAGCAGTTTTTCTTCAACGCTGATAATTAGCTTTTCACTTGGTTTCCCATTAACAGAAATAGTTTGAAACCTATGTATATTTATGATGCTGATGCCAAATTACAAGGTGTAACAAATTTAAATTTGGTCTTTTGCATAATTCTGGAAAATCGGTGCTAAAGTTACAGGTTTTGTGAAATGACAGCAATTTAAGCCTACTGGAGTCCATTCAGAGCTGCTTTTGGCTGGCTGGCACCTCTGCTCAGAGCATAATTATGCCAATACAACATCTTGTGAGACTGAATCTAATACCTATCCTGATAGTATCAGTTTCTTATAGTAAATGTATGAAGAACTCTAGTTTGCAAATGAACTCGCTTGTTCATGCGTCTGGTAAAAGCCTATAGTTATGAAGATAGTTTTATGTCTAAATTAGTTTTCAGTTAGCTTTCTTGCTGTAGTGATAATTTGAATGCTAGATATTAACATTAAACATACTAACATATTTAAAAAAAAAGGGGTGGGGAATAGCTGTTTCTGTGCTAAAACCTGTCTTTTGTAGACTAATAGGAACTATCACTTTACCTATTAAGTGAACTTCTGCCCATAGTTAATAAAACAAAGGTACTGCAGATGCAGGGATCATGCACATACACTGGCGCAGCCTACATAGTAACTGCAAAGACAGTCTCCTAGCTGTTGAAGGTTATATTTTAAAAATGGTGGGACAGACACTTCCTTTATGCAATTCAACTAATAACCATGGTGTTCCACTAGAATAGAATGAACTCTTCACATTCCCAGTGCTTTTCTATGCTTCTGCCTTTCTGGGGCATCGGCTTCATTGGCAGAGTGCAGTGAGCTACCTAGCTAATGGAGATCAGGTATATTAAATTTTAGTTTTATTTTGTTGCATGCCTTATGAATTACTATAGAAAGATGAAAGTCTACAGAGCCAGTCTACAAGCTTCGTACAAATTAGAGTAAATAATTTGAAGCATGAGGTCTGACAGGAAGAAGATATGACAGCCTTATGAAATCTTAAGCAGTCTGGGATATACAGAAAAATGTTCGAAGAATAGCATTCTTGTCATATTGGCTAGGAAGATACTGTAATAAAAGCCAGTGAAGTAAAGCTAACATTCATTAAATGAAAATAAGCCAGTTACTCTACACAGCTGAAGTATTACATGCTGCATTTTTAATGTAGTTTCTTCTCAAAGCTGCCCTGAACTGAATAATCAAAACTGTTTTAGAAAATTAGTGCAATGTCAAATATTAACTTTATTCATAATGTGCATATGGAGGATAATCTGGTTATAAGAAAATCTCTGTTATGGACGCTCATTGGGACCTGCTTGCCCTGGCATAGTATAATTATTGGTTAAAGTAAAAATCACACTGTGACAAAGGATGAGGGAACCTGTGCATGAAATCGTCCCCTGACTGTTAAGCACTTTCATTATCCATTCACTAAGTCCCAACTTTTATATCTTTACTTTGAGTAGCTTAGACTTTTCCTGCTGTCACCACTGACTTTGCAGAAGAAAGATCTTTTTGCCCTTTTGGAATGTCAGACTGGCAGGGGAATGTGCTTTCTGATGGGAGACTCCTGTGAACTCTAGAAAACATGTGCTCCTAAGCCACAGTGTAGTTGTGTAGCCAACCTCAACCCTTATACTGGAAGCAGATAGCAGGCACTTTGCAGATCAGGCCAGAGATTAATGTTCAGATGACAAAGTGAAGTAGTATCTGTGTGAGTCTCCTACACAGTGCATGAGGCTTGCCAGGTCTGATATATACTGCTTTTCCCAAGATTTTGCTTTCTGTTGCTTTTTGGTTACTAAGAGCTTTTTGGGAGTTGATGTGAACTTGCAGATTTGGTCCATTGGAAAGATGTGTAACTAATTCCTGAGGCAGAATGCTCAAAGGAGTTCCTGTTTGAATTTATGTAATAATTAAACAAGGAAGCATTTGTATCTGCATGCACTGAAATAAATATTAAGGTTGGATTCTTTTAGAGTTAAATGTTTAATCAATATATCAAATAGTCTATCTACCACAATGTCTGAAGTCAAATATGATTTGTTGCATGAAGAGCAAAACATGACAGCTAATAAAAAGGAATTTGTTGGTTATGCCACATGTGTCTTACCACCCAGGTGTCAGCTCCACTGTAGGTGAGTGAACACCACTCCCTGGGCCTTTCCCTATTGCTCTGAGTCAGTGCTGCCCAGGTAAACAGGAAGCTGCTGTAGTCCTGGAGCTTTTACTCTCTTTGCTCAGCACTCTGTGAAATTAAAATAAACATAGAAAGCAATTTTTACATTAGAGCCTCCCCCACTGTGGAGCTCTTCCTGGCCCCCCAAACCAGCTCCTCCAGCCACTGCCACCAGTGAGAGGAGTTGACAGCTTGCATGTGAAATGGGGACATTGGTGTGGGGAGGAGCACTCCTGCTTCTCCCTGAGTGAGCAATAAAAGCTTTTCAGCTCTTCACTGCATATCCCACCTCCTACTGCCACAGCTGTCCAGCGCTGCAGGACTGTGGTTCCTAGGGCAGGCTCTCCTTGTTCAGGTAGACCCCCCAGTACAGTGACCTGTATAGAAATCAAGTCACCTGAGCTCTACAACTGAGCACAGTCCAAGGACAGCTTATGCAACACTTAAATCCAACATGAAAGTAGACATTCTTGAAGCCACCTACTTGGGGAAAAAACCAAACCCCCTAACGGTATACCTTAAAATTCTGCAAGCTGGACTTTGGCAAATGAGTTCTTTATCATGGGGCACCACCCTGGTATAGCACAGCAGTGATTATCTTGTACTGCCCTGCTCATCCCAGTTGAAACAACACTATGCATGCAGGAGGGCAGGTCCCAGTTAGAACACTAGGGGGGACCAAAGCAAATATCTCAAAAATAGGTTAATTTGAAACCAATGGCCATTCCAGTGCCCACGTTAAGAAATGAGTAGTTGACTGCATGTCTTATTTTTGGCATCTGAGCAGTTAAATGTTGTAACTCTGAGCAGTGCATTACACTAAAAGTTTTGTGGTGTCAGCACAAAGGTGCTTTTTGGTACGTACTGTTGAAAAACCAGTCTTGGCCACAGTTATCTGCTGTGTTGCAGCTTTTGCTGTTTTATCATGCCCATTACAATAAAAAGTGTTTTTCTTTAGCCTGAACTGCCGCAGGCATGTGACTGTGTGACAGTCTCCTGTTAACAACAAAAAAAAGAATTTATTTTCCCTCTGGTTTGTAAATAAGTTCAGAAGATGGATGTGTTTATACCTAAAAGGAAAACAAACAAACCAGGACACCAGAAGAGACTCAACTGTAGTTTTTTCAAAGTTATTTCAAATTCATATGCGGTTCAGGGAAATTATTTAGCTAATGTGCTTATTTTATAAATCAATCTTTCAATTTTTGCGGAATTGTTACATATTTTTATTCAACTAGATGAAGCTGTTGGCATAAAAACATCTAGTTTGATACTCTTGGTTTAAAAACAACAGTAATAAAACAAGCTCCATACCAATTTCTGTAATCTGCCCAACCTGGTGTATTCTTGCTCACAATCCATTAGCAGTTGACAAGGGCAAATACACCCAACAAAACTCTAATTGTTCAATAATTTATTGAGAAGAAAATAATACAGTTACATTCTACACATGAAACATTCCTTATTATTGCTGGAGTGTGTTAGTGCATCGCATTGGAATAACATTGATTTGTATTCAGGGTCTTATGAATATGTGCTAAGCAAATGAAATAAACAAAAAAGTAGGTTTGGGGTGATAGGCAAGTAAGAGTGTCTCCACAGGTAGTTTATTATTAAGTTAATGAAATGGGCATATTGAGGCATGAATGTTTTTATTTTTTAATTAAATCTCTAGGCCAACCAAAAATAATTCATTTATTGAGATTGTTTCAGTTTCTTTACATGTTTGGGAAGGATAGTTTTGCTCTTTCTAATATAATATAATTTTAGAAAATTAATTCTGTCATCTGAGTAGGAGAGCTGGTACACTGTATTAAAACTGTGTTTTTAAAGAGCTTTTTTTACTGGACTGTTCAGGCAGTAAAAAATGGTGTTTGTAGATCAGAGTTCAATACCCAAGAACCTTAAAAGAGACATATGGAGGTAAAATCTATAGAATGCACGGAGAGGATAAAAATATGATACTGAAGTTGTCATACTACAGTTACAGTTCATCCTTCTCTAGGACATACACTGGGCACAGTCTTAGAAACAGGGTAGATAAAAGCAATCTCGGGCTAAGCAGTAAGGGTCATTGCAGGGTTAGAAAGGCTCTCATAAATAGTTATTTGGTGACATTTAGGATTGTTAGTCATGCAAAACTCCTCCCCTCGATAAGTTATTTAGGCAAAGTTCAGGCAAATTGCGAGTTGCAGCAGCTGAACAGCTGATAGAGCTTGTGCAGCAGGGCAGAGCGGGATCCCAGCCAGGTGGCCGCTGTGCCGCATTCCCCCCGGGTGGATGGGCTCCCATATGCTCCTCATCGCCCTGCCCCGGGCACGGGGCTGGTAGTCCTCGCTGGCTTACAGGGTATGGGCCACTTAGGAGTTTTTGCTTGAACTGCTTTGCTAGTAGTAAACCAGGTAACACAAAAGTTACTTTTTCTTCAGCTTAGAAAAGTAGCGGACTACAGATTGAAAACAAATTACTAGATTTTTATTATTCTGGTTTCATTAAGCTTTTTCAATTACTCTAGTATTTTTAATGGAAAAAATAGAGCTATCATGTGTGTACTGATGCAGAATAGAAAAAAAACAGACCCAAATCTGAAAGCCTTAGCAGTCAGGGAAAATAAGTTACGACCCAAGTTTAACATACCTAGTGTGTTAGAATGTGTAGAAATATATTATAATCTTACTGAAAAATCAAAGCAAAAGTCTTACTGGTAGACACATAGTTCTTAATCGAAATAATGTTTCCATGCAATACAATACACTATTTAAAATGTTTACTATCATTTTATTTTGTAAAAGTTTCCTTTGGTGATGTTATTTCAGTAAAACTAGTTGCTGAAAAGCAAATATTTTATGACAAGAGAATAACGTTACAGTTAAAATTTTATACTAAATTCAGGGAAAGAGTCAAAACTGTAATAGTTTGGCATCGCCTCTTTTTGTCATGCTTTGTGGTTACTGGCGGTATTGCTATTGAGCATCTTTTTCAAAGACAAGTCACGGTTTATTGGGGCGTAACAAAAAATATGAACTATAAGTATTTTCTTTTAGAGTATAGTATCTTCCTGCTTATAATTAAAACATTGAACTGGTTACGTAAACATTTGTTGTTGGGAATGAGCTATTTTCAGTCATTCGAAAGTGCTAGTGATGTAATTGTAAATTGATTCGGTAGATGCAGACAGAGTGGATTTGTTGTAACTGATACTCTTCGGTTACAATGGAGTAGTAACTAAATGGTATTTTAACAAGAGCAGTTTTATTCCCTGGAAATTCTACAAATACTATAATGATTTCTACATCTTTAATATTTGCAAAAATGTATTGATTTATCCTTTCATCCTTCAGCGTTGTTTTGTTGACGTAGCAATTTAAATTCTAAGTAATTAATTCAGAAATATTGGCATCCTCTTCATTTTCTATTCTGCATAGATAAAAAGAAGCAAAACCTGCAGCTAAAAATAAGGTTAAAATAATTATTTTTCTTCTCTTTGTATTTGCTGGTACATCTGAATCCGGTAATCTGTTGTAGGAGGACTGCGTGTCTACAGAAGGGGAAACCATGACAGAAGGAACAGGTAGCATTAAAATCCAGTCAGAGACCAGGTCTTCCAGAAGGCTTGGAAGAATAGCAAATATTTGGTCCTCTTGTATAGATAACAAAAAAAAAAATACAGTGTAAGCTCCCTGAGCTCACTCTGCCTGCCCACCCCCCTCACCCCCCCAAGCAATTTTGTATGTATTAGTGAAATAGCAAAGGCCCAAAGCAGTGAGTGATAGTAGTTATCTACTGTTTGTGCTATTAAATGCACGCTTGTATGCCAGGTGATAGATCTGAGGAGCTGCTGTACCCATCCTCTCACTAAGGCCTCTGTATCTTTGTGGAAAATAGAGCGGTATGATACAGGGAGGCGATACATACGGATTCCAGGCTAACCAGGCATTAAACTGCTTTCACCAGCTAACTTGGTGAACTGCAGGATTGATGTGCCCTTAGTCTGCCGATAGGAACAGTCATCCTTGAATGTCATTGTAAAAGCATAATTGGAGGCCCCAAGTGTAGTCGGACTGCACAGAAAAGTAATTTTCCAATAAACCCCTCTGTCACAAAGTCATCAACCAGGGCTACTGCTGGGGACAGACTTTGGGCTTAAACCCTCAGGTTAATGTCTTAGCAGTATCAGTCTGATGAGGAAGCAAATGCCTTCATTTTACCCTGAAACAAAAGGGTCAGTAGAAGGGGGGAAGGAAGAGCGACTTCCAACTGCTGTGTACAGCTGTACAAAGAGGGCAGTGACTGAGCAGAAAGGAATTCACTGGGGTGACTGTGGCCTGTGAGCATGGTTTGGTGCTGAAGCCTGAGATTCCAAAAGCTGGGAGATGGGGCAGAGAAGTGAGCGCTGACATCAGCTAGAACAGGACATGGCTGGGATGACCTTACTGTAATATGCCACTGGTTTTACTTTCTCCAAAAACTTCAGCTGGCACCAATATAGCATGTACCACACAGCATCAAAATGCTGTCTTCGAGCAGTGCATATACAAGACGCTGGTCCATACGTAGAGCTTCTGAGTCATGCTGTTCTGAGATTCCTCTCTCTGGAAACCAGATGGTAAGCTTCCAGTTGAATTCAGTTTCTTATTTAGTTTCAGGATGATCAAGGAAAAATATTTTCAGTCTGATGCTATAGGAGAGGCAGTGGCATTTTGTCTGAATTTACTGATTGAGTTTCCAAACTACATATTTCGATTAAAGGGTGGAGGAGACTTTGGGGACATTGCAGCTGTGGAAAATCCTGTGATCTTTGGCCTCTCAGATCCCAGTTGCTCTGTAGCATTTTGGGGGAGGTGTTATGCAAAAAATCTCAGAGCATCTCTTTTCCACGGAGATATCGGGAGGAGGAACCAGCACCCATCCTTTTTTTGTAATGATGGTGAAGGAGGGAAGAAAAAGTTCACATGCACATATATGCCCCTATATTGTATAGGTGACAAAATGAATTTTAATACTCTCTGGAACTGTGATAGCAAGTTTGGGTTAAAATGTGCAGTATTTTGTAGTATTACACATAAGGTGTATGATTGCACAAACCCCTTTGAAACCTGTTTTTAATGGAGAGGAGTGACAGATATAAAAGCTGTGTTATACATTAAGGACTGATACAGCCGAGGTGAAACTTGTTATTATTGTTCTTTTGCATTTCCTTAACTTGCGCAATAGGTATATATGGATGCAAACTGCATATACAATTTACAGATCAAGAGTCAGTGTGCATGGGTGCTGCTCAGTGAAATGATTAGAATGGAGGGGGGCGGTGTATATACATATATATATATACACACACACTCATCGACTAAATGCTGTTATTGTAAGGCCTGTCCTTAATCCACTACAGTGACAGGAAATTTTGCTAGTCATGCCATGAGGAACAAGTCAAACTTAGAACATCTCTGGAGACTGCTCAGTAAGTCGGGTTAGGCAGTTAATGTCTAAGAGCAAGTCAACCATATTAAGTAGTTAGCAGTATTGCATTTCCTTGAGAAGGTTATTTCTTGGACCATTAGGCCACAGCCACCCAAAAAGCTGTGGGGTAAGCAAATATGAATTTATAGTTCATTAACTGCTTTCTGGTATCTGCCCACTGTCTCTGTAAATTGTGTCAAAAACTTATGTATGTTAGCATGATCTGCTTTTTAGCTCATTCACATCCTTATTTTGTTCTGTTGAGTAGCTGTCCCTTTTTAAAAATAACCTTTTAAAAAATATTAGTGAAAATTCATACTGATGCAGTACACGATCCTCACAGTCAAACATTGAAGTAACTTTTATTTTGGTAATGTTCTGTTATTTCTCTTACAAGAATGCTGATGTCTTTCCTGGCTCCTGAAAATGAGCACAATGTGTATACCCTGTAAGCATCTCATGTTCCCATAACTTGTATTGTGTTACAAGCACGTATTTGCTGTTCAGGTAAGCAGGCTCTAGTTTCCGTCTCTTCCCCTCCTCCTGGCCCTGGCTGCGCTGGCATTGGCGTCAGGGAGGCAGAGCCATGGCTGCTCCCTGGCCCAGAGCGGGAGGTGATGGTGGGGAGCTGCCCCATGGCCAGGCCCTGCTGGGGCAGGCAGCACCCACACAGGAGCTGATGGGAGCAAGTGTCTGGGCAACTGGGATCTCCTGCAGCCTGTAGCCAGTTCTGGAGTCAGTCCTTCTAGTCACATTGGGCTGAATCCACCCCTGTCCGAGAGCAAACAGTGAGAACTGATGACTTTTCCCCCCAGACATCTTTTTCTTAGTATTTCATTTCCCTAGCTGTGTTCTTTTGGATATTAACCTGCTAGTACTTTCCATTCTTTAATATGTTTTTGGTATTTTTAGTTCTCTGTGTAAAATGTCTGCCCTGCTGCTAGATACTCAATATTTTTGCTTTGCTATTTCCTCAAATCTTAAAGCACTGCTTTTTATCTCCCTTAATATTTCCCTCAAGTGAAATTGAAATAATTTGCCTTTTGTCTTTGTCTAGCTAGCTGCTTCTGCTGTCTTAATTTAATTTCCTTTCTGAAGTATGGTCACATCATTGCAGCCAATATCACTGTTTTTTCTAACATTAGATATACAAGAGCTATTTTGGAGCACTTTTGTCCACAGTGGCTTCTCAGTTTTGATTATCCCAGTTGAGGACCAAAATTCACGTTAAGTATTTCTGCAGTATTCTCTAGTGAGAACAGCAGACTCTCTCACTTTATAGCAATATGTGAAAGATTCCTGTAAATGGATTATAAAAGTTTGCTATTTCGATGGATGATATCATTGCAAAAAGTTGTGTTTCTTTTTTTTTTCATGTTAGATGGAAAAACTGGTACAAATTATGCATGTATGAGACTAGTGATATGCCTCCATTGGTAGCAGCATTGATGTCAGGTGTAGAGTAGTGTGTAGCTTTTTCCATTTTGTGACATTTTTGGTTGAGATGATGGCTGTGTATTATTTAGTATTGTATTCTAATCTGAGTAGATAGACATATGCCTCCAAAACTACAAGGATTTTATGTACTAGTACTCTGTCATAGCCAAAAAGGGAAAGAAAAGGTCATGTCTGTGATCATTTGACATCTTACTCCCTCACAGAGGCTGAGAATCCCTTCTGCACTGTGATGGAGGATTGATGTTTGCTACTGAAAAAAGCTGTCAGAGATTCAGGATGGCAATTTCTCCCTTTGTGGGAACCAAGAATGATTATTTATGGCATGTAGGCTGTTGTAGTTTAGACAGTTCTGATGGAGAGAGAGAAACAAGGTTCCTTCTTAGGGGTAGAATATAGATTCTCTTCTGATCCCTTGTTTTCAGTGCTTTATTTTTAGAGATACTATTTTTAAACAGCTTGAAATACAAAAATATTTGCTTTTTTTCCCAGTTAAAAGAAAACCCTGTTGTGACACAGCATGACTCAATCTTTATATAGCCACATCAAATACGTGTTGCTTAGGATAATATAAAAATATACAAACAATAAGGGCAAAAGTAAGAAACCAGCAGATGCTATTGTCACACAGGGTAGAGGGCAGCAAAAAAAAAGTTTCTGTAAATAAATTTTTCATCAATATTTATTATTAATTCCAAACAAAACAATAATGTGCTTTAACCATATCATACCAAAAGTAGTACAGAAAGTATAGACAGCATTTAGTACATAGAAAGTATTTTACATCCCCTGTCTTAGTATTAATGTAGCAATTGTCTTAATATGTTGACGAGTGGGTGTTATGGGAGATGTACAAAGTGAGAGTAGAATTAATTTTTTAGGTTCTTTAGAGTCTTGACTGTTTTGATGCTGAAGATAATAAAGTTGTCGGGGTGGGTAGGATGGTGCTGCATACTCTATAGCCAGGTGGTAGCTGTATATGCACTCCTGAAGCAGTATGGCTTGGAAACAGTAGGCTCCTAGCTCACAGGGTCATCTTGTGACTCATAAATACTATTATTGTCAGTGCAAAGCAGATCTGATTTTAAGCTTAAAACAACAACCAAATGAATAATAACAGCTGACAGCAATGCAGTACGCGCCTTTAATTCCAGCTTCCCCAGCCCAGCCTCTATTCCCTGTGCAAAGTCAGGTGCTGGGTTTGAAGCTGAGGGAGAGCCTGAAGGAGGCCTGGCAGCCAGGTTGTTCAACACTTGTGTTCCCACTTTCGTGGCTTTTAGCAGGCTGTCAATGTGGGTTTTTTAGTTGTTTTTTTTTTTTTTTTGTTTGTTTGTTTGTTTGTTTGTTTGTTGTTTGTTTTTTTTTAAATTTTTCCTAATCTGCCAAGCTCGTCTTCTTTCAGCTGCTTAGGCATTGTTAGTGCAAAGACTTTCATTTACTTATTTATTGTAGTTACATCACATCTTTCACTGAGAAAACCTAAGAAGCCAAGTTGCTGTTTGCTGACATCTGAACTGCACAGCTAGGCCCAGGGATGGACCGCAAGCTCTGAGCCTCTCTGTTCACCCAGATCCAACCATGCCACAGGGGAGCTCTGTTCAAGTTACTGAGTCCTCACTGTGGCTAGTGCTGACATGGGTGTGTGGGGCATCTCCACTGGCCCTTGCTCTGCTGGCTCTGAAGTTCCTGGTCAGTTCCAGGACACCAGGCCTGTCCCTAGAGCAGGTGGAGAGGGGTGGAGGGGACAACGTGTTGTGTGAAGGGCAACAAAGGACAATGAGCAGCTGAGTAAATTAGTCTGAGTCCTCCCTCCAAAGCAGGTTCAAGTTAAGGTAGGCACCAGGTAACTAGCTCAGGTGTAAATTGTCTCCAGATTAGAGAACTGCATTTTTATGTAAGTGGTAGAAAACTCTAGCTAAAATAAAGGTTAAATTCTCAAGAAATATGCAGTAAGAACAAATCATTAGTGTTTGCAATGTGGGCAGTTGAAAAGCATTGTAATTTTCAAGTATATATCCTTGACCTTTAGTAAATATGCAGCCTGGAGAAATGTGAAGAGTAGCTTTTACAACTGCTATGATGTGGAGTTTTTTTCAGATGATTTATGACAGGAAGATTTTTTTTTAAAAAATTCAAAGCTATATAAAAACCAGGTAACTGTTAGCTGTTAACTGGTTGTAGTACCAGTTAGAAGTGACTGAATTTGATAAATTCATGTTAGACTCTGTAGTCATCACTCATGCTTGAGCAAGAACTTGGGGGTAAGCGTTGTCCTGTAGAAACAGCACTCTCTGCTCTGTTGCCCAGACCAAGGAGATGTTAGCAAGTGGCCATCCTATTGCTGTTAGATTCCTGGAGAAGAGAGAGTGAGAGCAAAACTTAACCACAGGTGCAGTTAGGCACTACTAAAGCTTGAGCTTATCTGTAGATCCTAGGGAGAAGTCTGAAAATAATTTGGTGATTATTTGCTTCTCTGTATATTTACATGTAAGGCCATGCTTTAAGGGGAAAAAAGTAGTCCCAAACTACTGAAACTGCTGTTTAAAGTGTCATACAATATTGATGGGAGCTACTTAGTGCTACCACTCTCTGCTGTCTTCCATGCTAGTGGTTTCTTGGATGTTTAGCCTGCTGCTTTTTTACTAAATCTCTCTGTGTCCTTTTCCATTTGACTGTATGTGTACTCAGATTTGGTTACAGCTGCATGCTAAAGCAGTGTGTAAGCACTGGAGGGAGCTGCTCTGAGGGCAAGCTGAGCCCTCCTGGTACTGCCCCTCTTGCTTGCCTGCTGGTTTGCATTACTTTTGGGAAAGAACCCTTTGGCCTAGTCACGTGTGTGGCTTAATCAGAATCAACAATAGTCACTGGCTTTTATAAAGCCTGCTGTTTTGCAAACTGTGCACATTTTCCATATATCCAGTGGCTTTGTGAACTTTGTCCTCATTAAATTTACTGGATTTGATGCTATAGCTTCCAATGGGAAGCTTGATTGTTTTCCCACTCTCATTTCTTACACATTTAGTGTAGCTTACTCTATTATCTGATACTAAACCACATTCTGTATAGCTTGGTGAAGAACTTAATTCTCTCTATTTATTTTAATACTGTACCTTTTTGTCCATCTTGCCAGTTCCTTTTTCCAAGTGTAATTTCACAAATAGCCGATGAGCACACTGAAGGAAATTATGCTTCTCTGTTGGACTTCTGTTTTCTCCAATATCCCAACCTTCAGCTGATTTTTTCAGTCACGTGTTTTATAACAATTTCCAAAAAATTAATTGGTTCCTTCATTTTCTCAGTGCTTCCGGACCACTGCTTCCATTGTGCAAATATACAATTGACAAGGTTCACACAAACTAAGCTAGTTTAAGATTATTATTTTCCTGAATCTCATGTAAGGTTGTGGATGTTAAAGAAAATTGCTGAGATTGTGTGTTTTCAGACATATTTACCTCTGTTGTACTATATTTAAAAGCATTCTGTTAATTCAAGTACGCAACTGTTCTTTAGTGTTGTTAGCAGTGACGGAGCTGCATCAGTGATAGCAATGGCTGGAGACTTAATAGAAAACATGCATGAAACCTGCAAGTTCTGTGCTGTCTGCAGTAGTAAAGTGGGTCTGGCTTTAGTGCAAGTTAATTTATCTTGAGATAAAAGTCCAGTTGGTCCTTGGTTTTTATATCAGTGAAGTTGAGATGAGGCTAACCTATAGGCCTGACTCCATTTGCTAATATACATTATGCATTTGATCTGTGTCTTCATTAGTTTTTGTTGGGTTCCCCCCCTAACAGATGCAGTGAAGTTTGTGGAAGAAAGTAGTCTGAGAATAGTTTAATGAACACTTTTAGCTAACTCAGCTTCAGTAAGAACCTTGTGCTCTTGACAAGTTGTGGCACCCTCTCAGCGATGTCTCAGGTCTTAGCTCCTGGAAGGGAGCAAACCTCTTGTGACTCCCTATCGGGTTGGCAGATGGGTGCCTTGGTGTCTTTTAACAGAGAGTTACCCACTACGAGCTCTCCTCTCTTCTTTTTATGGTATCTATTCTGTGTTGCTGGTACAGTTGCACCTTGCAGACTGTGTTTGTGAGTGCAGCCGCTACAGCTTCAAATCTGTTGTTGGTAGTGATGCTGGAGGGAGGGGGCTGAAGTGGATCCCTGCTTTTGTGGGTCACCAGGGTCCAAGGTGCCTCATTCCCAGTGGTGTCCACTACAGGAACGTGGTTCTGAAGTCACCTATCTATCTCTGCCTCAGCTCCACTAATACTGCACGGCCTTCTAACTGTCTCCTGCAATGCAGCCAACAGATCATCAACCTGTGCACACTTTGTGCAGGTACTTACCTTCACACCAGGAGAAGGGTCAGGGCAGTCATTGCAATCTACCACCTGTACTGAAGCCTCCTTCCTTACCAGTTCCGTCTGGGTGGATGCATCAGACATCTCTGGGGCTTTCAGCATGGGAACACTGATTTTAGCTCTGAGGCGAGTGCCCACCATTCTGGCAGAGACCTAGAGAACTTCCCTGGGCTGTGGGCCTACCAGCAGGATGCAGCGACCTCCCTGCTTGCCCTGCCTGCAAGAAGTGCTGTGCCACACCCTGGCTGACGTGCCACCCCCTGTTTGCCCCTCCTCTTTGCCCTGCTCCCCGGGGCTGTTTAAATCTCTTGCGGTTGCTTGTGGCAACGCACAGGCTGCGTCAGCCTCCTTCCCCAGAGCTGCCGGGCCCTGGCGGGCTGCTCTGCTCTGC